>JAPKID020006330.1:0-10704 GCA_026931265.2 Tropidonophis doriae | reverse complement strand
CATTTGGCTGGCCGGAATCCCGGCAGCCTGATTCGCTATTCCAGCCGGCCGCGTCTCAGCCAATCAGACGCGGCGGCGGTTGGATTTGAAATCGGCCACGAGAACTCAACACTCTGCACTATAAATTCAATTGCCAGAGTTTTCCCCTCTGCCAGGAATCCATTCCCAAATTCAACGATCAATCAAATAGGCTGACAAAATCCCAGCACAGCTGCAACTACAGGAGTAGCTGATTAATGGTTAACAACCATTCTACGACATGTAGCCTGATTATTTGTATATATTTGATGATTTTTTTATTGCCTTCTCCCTGTTAGTTTAGCAATCAAGTCTGAACTAACAGGGATTGGCAATTTCTCAATTACGCCTGGCTTTAAAATGATAGAAATGCAGTTTTCTATGTTGGAAAACATGCCATAGTTTTGTGGAATGTAGAGTTTGGGAAATGCTAAGAAGAGTTTCCCTTTACCCAATTTCCCTTAAATTACAGGCTTGCAATGATTTAATTCAAACCCATTATTTTGAAGAGAGGAGAGGCTAGAGATCATTAGTGAAAGAACAGGACAATGCTTTTTACCAACAGCTCCAACAGGAAACCTCTAGATCTCCATTATGGAAAACTAGAAAGTTCTAAACAGTTTGGTGGATGCAATACTTAATTCAAATATACGATGTGGAATCTTTTCTGTAGTGTTGCCTCCAGTACAATATTAAAAGATTAACATAGCCTTTGGCTCAAACAGAATTGTGCACTCCTGCATTTAATTAATTCAGAAACATTAAGAAAATATTTTAAAGATATTGAATTCTTTGGCTCATCCATTTCTCTATATCCAATCTCTTTAAAATAACCGTTTCCCCCCCTTTGAGTTCAACTGAGTTTTTACCCCGTTGCAGTAGAAATATTGCAAAACATGGTGCAGGTTAACAGTCAGCTATTTTCAATAAAGCTGGTTCATTTCTAACTTAATAAATAAGTATTGTGCTAGTTGAAAATGCAATAAAGCTATATTTCCTATATTGCACTAGCTGAAATTGTGATGAAGCTCCATTTCCTTAGATGGTATTAAGCTGCAGTGTAATATGTTCTATTACTGTGACTATTTGGATTTTTTTTCAAGCAACACTGAAAATGAATGAAATGTGCACTTTGTTTTCTTTTCTTTTCTTTTTTTAAAAAAAGCAATGACATCTATGGATTGGAGAAACAGGCAATTTTAAATCATGGCCTCCCACTGTTAACTGCTTGGTAGGGAAAGGAGCCCACAGAATATCTAGCTACATAAGTGAGAAGCAAATCTGGGCCCCCTGCATATTTTGAATGTAAGTTTTATCCAGCCAAATTGCTGGTAACGTTCTTCCAAGACAGCCTTGGAATCTCTCCCATGACTGACGCAGATTCAGAATCTCTAAAGAGCATCAATTAATCAAGCAGCAGCATTAATATAGGAAGACAAGTTAAACAGCTCTCCTAGCCAGGAGCTTCATTAGATACCATTTTTTTTGTTTTTTATGTTCTTAAATTTACTCTGTGAATTGTTTTGTCAGATACTTTGCAGGCAGAAAGGAAAAATATACATTTTCCAGACATTAAAAATATATTGTCACAGATAAAATATTCTTACACGTGAGAGATTATTTCAAATACTCCCTGGAATTTTCATTTCAGAAAATTCCAACAACCTGACTTAAGCTCAATTATAGCTAATGATCACAGAATGTGTACATCTGGTTCCTTATCCTGGTCAAGCAACAAGGTCACTTCTGCACCACTGATGGCTATAGAGTTGAAATTATGCCCATCTGCAAGATGGAAACCCCTACTGTAGGTGCCAGATCATTAAAATGTGTACCTTGGGGTTGAGATTAAAGGAATAGAGTAATGATTACTTTGGAAGAGGAGTCAAAAAACAGATGTTGACATAAAGGGATGGGAAATATATTTCTACTTTCTACTAGAGCCGTGGTGGTGCAGTGGTTAGAGTGCAAGCTACTTCTGCTGACTGCTGATTGCCAGCAGTTTGGCAGTTCAAATCCCACCAGCTCAAGGTTGACTCAGTCTTCTATTCTTCCAAGGTCAAAAAAATGAGGAGGCAGATTGTTGGAGGCTGAGTCTGTTTACCACTTAGAGAGGGCTGTAAAGCATTATGAAGCAGTATATAAGTCTAAATGCTATTACTATTGCTACTTCAGGGCTAGCATTTGGACAAGCCTACTTTTTTATTCCACCTTTAACATTTGCATGAATTTTACACTTATACTGCCCTTTGAATTTGAATGCATCTCGTTTATGTATGCTCCTCTCTATCCAATGTCATTGAAGAGGTGCTTAATATTTTAAATTACAGAGACAAGTATGTACAATACTTTCACTCCCTTTTTTTAACACATTATCGAAAAAGAAAACACATTTATATAAGTCATGTGTCTGAGAAATTGTGTAAACCCGTGTGATTCAGTCTAAAAAGCTTTTGCATTAAAAGTAAGTGAAAAGGCGCACTGTGGAACAATAGGCAATAAATGTTACCTTTTTTGTCAGATTTGGTTATTTTGTTCTTCATAAAGCCTTGTTATTGCTACATGTTCCATAACTGAATTATTATGACTGGGTTTAATTAACCTATAATAGCTTCACATTGAGTAAACTGAGGTTCTGTTTGTCTTCCTCACTCTTGAATCCTTTACCAGAGGCCTGGGAATTTGAGGGTTTTGCGCAGGATCTTAGCTATTCCTAGCACTACATTCTTCCTGGATACATTCTTCCTGTTATTCCTAGGATCTGTTGGAGCCATTGTCCCACCTTACGACTCACAGCCGCAAGTGCTTATGCTACTACTGGGAGCATTTTGGCCTTTTCCTCCTACTTCCTCGCCAGTTCCATTACCAGGCCTTGCTATTTCTCCAAAATGCCAAGATAGATAAAATTCTGGAGTTATCATATGATCTTGAATTTTCCAGTTATACTTTTTCTCCTCAACATTTTAGTTTTGTCACAGTTGATTTGTAGTTGGCTACCTTAACAATACTTGACTAATGTTTCAAGTTGGTATTTCAAATCCTATGTGGTATATAAAAGAAAGAACAATGTCGTCTGCATAGAGCAAATATACATTTTGCTTTTGGCTAAACATGGGCAATGGCTATCAACCTGAAGTAATGCAGTCTCCAAATAATTAACTTAGACCAGTGATGGCAAATCCTTTTAGCACCGAGTGCCCAAACCAGAATATGTGTGCATGCGCACACGCCAGAACTCCAGAAACTAGAAGACCAGTAGCCAGTGCATTCATGCCTGTTTTGGGGGTGTTTTTTCTGGCTATTTTCAGGCTTGCTTTTGGGCTGTTTTCAGGCTGTTTTCCTGACTGTTTTTAGGCCAGCTTTTGGGGTCTTTTGGGGGCCATTTTCAGGCCATTTCAGGCTGTTTTTCAACCTGAAAACAGCCTGAAAATGGCCCGAAAAACAGCCGGTTTCTTAAACCAGAAGAGCAGCTGGCAACAGCACAAGTGCCCACAGAAAGGGCTCTTTGTGCCATAGGTTTGTCATCACAGACCTAGACAATATGGAACAACCAACCACTTTGTCTCTCACCCTTGCCTTATTGTTAGCAAACCTTTTCTTCTGCAGGTAATATGCATTATATTGCGCTGATATAAAGCCTATATCATAAACATAAGATACCTATTAAGAAACAAATTCTTTAACTGAACCCCAAATTTGGTTCTATTTACAAAATCAAAAAGTGGCCTTAAAATCTAAAAGAAAATGAATAAATAATTTGCCATTTAGGAAAACAAAGTATTTTCCCACCAGGTAAATTAATATAAAGTATTGGTTAGTTCTTGATCCATGCTGTACTGAAAATGCATTTAAGGAAGCACATGAACCAAAAGACAATAAAAATACACAGAAGTTAATGAAAGTAAAAGCATGTTTTATGTTATGTGACTTATACCCAACAGCAGACACTAGAGTCAGGAATAGATTTTTCTGCCACTTATTTTACTGAGACTTCCAGAAAAACTAATCTTAGTGAGTCTGCAGTAATTCCAGCATATGCAGGCAGCCCAAGATAAATGAACAACAAAAACTAGATTGCTGTCATGCTTAATTAACCAATAATAAAAATAATAATCCAATGCACTACACTTCGGAAATATTACAATTAGCACCATCAGTTTCAAAATATTGTTTCAAAATCAGGATATATTACAATGTGTGTGAGGTTTTTTTTTTTTTAAAAAGTCCAAGGCAAAGGCTTGTAATTTGTACAAACTAGCACTTATCAAAAACTCCAGATATTCTGCTATAGGCCTGATAAGCTGCCTAATTAAATCACCAAGTTATTTATCAGGCATGTTATCTAAACAAGGCAATGAGCAGTTCTGACAATAATTTTTCATGTCAGTAGAATCATAAAAGGGCTACGCTAGGGAGAAATTATGGCCATGCTGACTGAGACAATGAGTGTTATTGTTAAAGATATCTACAGGCCCCAGCCTGAGGAAGTTTAGTTCTCCTGACAGGCCAGACTGCAGTATTGTAAAAGTTTCTTGAATCCTGCTTCTGAAGTGTCAATAGATGGATTTTGTGGCAAGTTCAAAACATTATGCTCTTAATAAGTTTTTTCACCTGTGATCTGAGCAATGGGCTTGTCCTAGCAGAGTCCTGCCTCATTGCCATCGACAGCTTCAGATTTTCTGGGTTTAACACCCAGAAAGTGTGCATAATGATGGGCTATGTACTCTTGAAACAGAAGCATCCGCCCATTTCTGCCCCCCCTACAATTGGCAAACAGTATGAGGTAGCCTCACTGCATCCACTGCTATGTCACTGCCATGGCTGTGGTAACAGAGACTAATCTGGCATTCCTACGGCTTCCTGTTGGAGGGAGCCTCAATCTACTACATACCATTGCATGGTAAGGCATCAGCAAATTGCTGTTATAGGAAAGAACAGATTATGCCATGGTCTTCCCCTTTCACAGCCCTAGTCTACCAGGTGCCTCTTTGATTGATTAGCCATCCATTTTTTTTCCTCTAGCAGCAACCTAGCTTTTATTACCCCAAAGGTACTTTTTCAAGAGACAGCTGGAATGTCTGGTTTTTCTTTGAAAACATTTCGCTTCTCATTTTCTTAGAGCTGAAGAAGTTTCTTGGATGAGAAGCGAAACATCTTCAAAGAAAATCCAGAAAGTCCAGTTGCCTCTTGAAAAAGCACCTTTGGGACAACCATGACCTGGATGAATCTCTACAGACACCTGGCTTTTATCAAAAGTTTATCAGAGAATTGTAATAACTTGTTCATAAGAGGCAGTCCAAACCATTCTACATCTGCCTATCTGATAGTATAAGATTGAGAAACTGTCTTCGGAGAGAGGCTCTGCACTTTTACACAGAAAATGAGGTAAACCATTAGCATTTATATGTTGTAAAAGCTGTGCATACATAAGTAAAATGATGTGTTACATTTTAGACAGATCAAAATAGTTTAAAATGTTCGGCATTAATGTTTTATATATAGTCTTCAACTGAAGACCTTTTTAGTGTTTAAAATTATGATGACTTATGATGTGACATTGCACTTAAGGCCATCACAGTGTCCCTATGGTCACAATATCAAATTTTGGGCACTTGGAAGTTGGCAAGTATTTATGATGGCTACAGCACTGGGGTGTGTTTGTTATTTAATCACCATTTGTGACTTTCCCAGCTGCCTTCTAACAAGCAAAGTCAATGGGGTGACCCAGATTCATTTACCACCATGGCACAAAAGGTAAAAGCAACACAACTTCACTTAATGACTGCATCACTGAATGACCATATCACTTAGCAAGTTCCAGTCCCAATTGTGGTTGTAAGTTGAGGACTACCTGTATTGAATCCAAATCCTGGCATATGTCAAAAGAAGGGTCATTTCACTGTCTCCCAAATAATGCTTGTGTCCTGAAATCATAGTCTAAGATTCAAATACAATCGTGAACTATGGTCAATATACCAAGATTTATCAATCTGCATTATATTGAAGAAGGAAAAAGGAAATGATGTGCAAGAATAATGCAGGCAGGCAGTGGCTCTTGCCTATCTTATGGAACACAAAGATGTTTATCAGAAATAGAACTCCTGATGAGGAAAAACTTGACTTAGAAAGAAAAAGAACCAAGCTACTCAAAATAGAAAAATGAAAAAGTTGAGATCCTATAACTATTTTGCTTTTAAAGTATTTTTATATCTTAGTTTAAGGAATATAAAAAGAAGAATGAAAACTTTAACAACTTATATACTGTAACATGGTTAGCATTAGAGTAAGAAAATAAGTCAGGCCACACAATTATTTGGGCCTTGGTTATGGCCTTACAACTGATTCAGGTTTATTATCTACAGTATTATAAATACAAGGCCTACCATATTTTATTCCTTAATTAGCAGCCTGTCAAACTCCACCCCCCACTTTCCAAACTCTAGACCCTATTTCATTCTCCAGACTTACTTTTTATTGGAATAATGAGCTGAGGAATGACAGGAAGGATCTTGTTCCCACCATGCTCCAACATGTCATGGATGCCTTGCCGAGCAAAAAACTCATAAGGAAATTGCATTTCACACAATCCATCGAAAAACAGTGGCAAATAGTGGTGGTAGTCCAATTTTTCAATCTCCACCTGGAAATCCATGCAGAAAAGAAGTAAATCAAAACTTATCAACTATGTTGTCCTATAACAGTAATCTTTCACCACAATGTTCTATTGAGCAAGACAAATGTTAATATCCATTTGGTTTCACGTAATGGCTATTCTCTTTCAAAGCAGAATATTAAAAAGAAACTGATCTTTGATGCTTGTATTTTCAAATATTATTTGATATGCTGCATCCACTCATTCCGAATGGATAGATACTTCTGGTGAGGAATAAAGCTGAGTCTAATAAACAACCTATTATGGAAGACTACGGTACCAAAATGTATATTGTAAAGCTGAAACAGAAAATAGAACTCCTTTCCAACATTATATATTCCCAATAATAAAACTGGCATTTACATTAATGCAGAACTTCTAATTGTCCCAGTTATATATAAAAAACCACAATACAATTTTTTTCATTACTGATATGTTACTAAAAACAAAAGATCAAACTGGATTTACTCAAATAGTTATGAAAACAACATTAATCATATAAATTTGAATGAATTCACTTTGATGTGATATATCAAGAAAATTAGCTGATCAAAGGAATTATGTGATAAATTTATGATCAAATGCATTTTATAGCATTCTACAGGAAAAAACAAACCTTGCAATGGTGATGAAATAAAGTCAATCCCTTTATTTTGAAGTGAAGAGTACAAAAAGTGAGAAAAAACTTTCTACTCTTATTGAACTTTCATGGTCTTTTAATTATAGTTTAAGCATTTCAATTATGAGGAACATCTTCCTACTAGTATTTATTCCATTGTATTGTAAAATGTATTTTAAAGAATTCTGATGGGTAAGAATATCGCCTGATATACAATACAATAGCAGAGTTGGAAGGGACCTTGGAGGTTCTCTAGTCCAACAAATGGCTATCCAACATCTTCTTAAAGACTTGCAGTGTTGGAGCATTCACAACTTCTGGAGGCAAGTTGTTCCACTGACTAATTATTCTAACTGTCAGGAAATTTCTCTTTAGTTCTAGGTTGCTTCTCTCCTTGATTAGTTTCCACTCATTGCTTCCTGTTTTGGAGAATAGCTTGACTCCTTCTTTATGGAAGTTAAATATCTAATTCCTTAGATATTGGAACATTACTACCATATTAACCCTACTCCTTCTTTTCTTTTCTTTTTTTAAAAATAGTTTTTATTAAAAAAAATCAAGTTTAAAAAAGAACTAAAATGAATACAAAAATGAATACAAAACAGATAAAAAAACAAACAACATAACAATATAATATACTTTTACAGCTTCCCGTATCAGCATGTATATTCTGCTTTTGTAGTTTACTATTCAATTTTTACCTTCTTGTAGTTTCTAACAATTCTAATGATATTGTAATAATTATACTATAATATAATAGGATAGTGCATATAATCAGATTTTACATATATGCATATTTTTCATAATATAATCAATCGTTTTTGAAACTTTGATTTCTTGTTTTGGCTACTCCTTCTTTTCATTAACTAGATATACCCAACTCCAGTAATCATTTTTAAAAATGTTTTAGTCTAATAGTAATCAAAACTGAGCAGAAAAGGGATGGACATTTCAGTATAGAATTTTTTTTTAAAAACAGAAGATTAATAAGGAACAAGATGTTGTCTTGATACTCTCATGCAGTACCAGACAGATGTGCTTTGAGTATGGGATGCTTATGAATGCTACACTAGTGTTTCTCTACCTTGTCAACTTCAAGATTCAGCCTGCAATAAATGCTGCATTCTAACTGTTGGAAGAAATGTCCATCTGGGTTAAGTTCCAAGTGGGGGAAAAGACATTGGATTCATGGTGGCTGCTTGGAAAGGAGGTTTATTGATGGACAGAATTGCATGCCATGAAGATCTTGGGTGAAGAAAAACAAAGGGAAGAGATGATGAGAGTGCCTGGGTTTTATGCCCTCTCTGGGCTTTTGAATTTGAGCTTGTATTTTGATTGGTTGTCAGACTCCCATGGGGCCATGCAGGGCCAACTCTGTAGGTTGTCCTGAGTCCCAAGCTTGGCTGAGCCTTGCTGGATGATGTTGTAATGAAGGGGCTTTCGGCAATTACTATAATGGCTTTGCTTGAAGGAGGTAGATCTTTGTTATGTAGAATAGACTGACCCACACCTTAATGGCTCATTGACAAAGGTGAGGGGTGGGGAACTGAGTTTCTGCCTCCCTTTTAGGGGAAAATATTTAATATTTCCTAAAATATTTCATTTTTCTAGGCGAGGGGTGGGTGCTAACTTCCTACAGGATAAAATTTGTTCTTCAGAAGCCAAAACCCAGTCTGAAGTGGTTAGGATTTGTGCTTCTTGTCTGGACTACTCAGAGCTGATAGATGGTTTCATTGCTAACATAAATGGTGATGCATGAACATTAAAGCAGAACACTGCTATTTATTTATTATTGTTAGTTCTGGGTTATTCAATACTTCAAAAACTTGGGGCCGTTTACGAATAAGCTACAGGATGCAAGCATGTCTCCTTGTGATCCCTACTACTTCAGTCTCTGGGTGAAGATTTGGCCGCTTTTTGTAAGTGCTGCACATGTATCTGAATGTGTGCATCTTTAATGCCACATTGGTACAGTAACTGGGTATTTCATTTACTGCAGCTGCTGAGGTGTATTTTGAAATAGCGATAACCTACTTTAAGATAAATATATTTTTCTCATGTGACTCTCTTGGCTTTTAAGTAGAGAGAGTATGCTATAGGATAAATGGATGTACCAGATGGAAGAAAGTTTTCCACTACACGCAGTAGCTAAATGCAAATTGGCAACAATCGGCACTGTCAGAACAGATAATATGTTGGAATTCACATTATAATATTTTAATTCCTTCCCCACTCTCTTTTTCACACTGTATTCATTTTTTACAATTCCAGGTAGCTGATAAGGTAAAGAATACCACAAGTCACAAAATGGGATAAAATATGAACTTCTAATCCCCTACTGCAGCACCCAGGAGGGGCAATGTGTCTATCCACACAATCCTTGAGTGGGTCCAGCTTCCTGCTCTACAAGTTTTATTATCTTCTTCAGAACATTTTAATTAAATAAAAATGGATGCTGCAAACCAGAAGGCTGAAACAAACATAACCTGCATTGTGTTTATCGTTTTAACCTTGTTGCTAAATTGAGAATGTAAGCTGTTCAGATTTTGATATGGCTGAAGCCACATATAAATAAGCAAATAAAGTCTAACATAGACACCCCCCATGTTCTTAAAAGTTGTATTTATTATTCTTTATTTAAAGATCCTAGGTAGCTCACAACAACCAATACATACAGCATAAAAACACTTCACACCCTTCTCATCAAGCTGTTGCTGTTATTATTTATTTATTTATTATATACATTTATTTGGCTATCTATCTTGCAACTGTGACTCTGGGCAGAGAACATAAAAGTGAAAATCCAGCCCAACCCAACCATTCCTCAGCAACAATTCTTTATTTTATTTATTTTTCACACTTCGAAAACACCCATCTCCCTCAGAGAAGAAATCCAGATGGTGTACAACAAAGTATTAAAATATTAATAATAAAATTGGGTTATTGCACCCAAGGCAAAGCCAATTCAAACCCTACAAAAACGCAGGAGCATATTGGCAATTTCCCCCAGACTCTAGATGCCATGCTCTGGGGAATATCCAAATCTTCAAGGACTTACAAAAGGCTTTGAGGGTTGAGGGCTATGTGAATCTCAAAGAGAGCGTGGTGTTCCAGAGTGGCTAATGGCTACTGGAAGGGCTAAAAGTTGGCATGTTGAGAAATAGTGCTGTGAAAACCACTTGTGTTAACTCGGAGCAATTGTCTCCCTTGAGCAACAAGCTTAGATGGGTAGGGAGGTAGTCAAGAAGGAAGGAGGAAAAGGAAAGGAAGGGAGGGAGGGAGGGAGGGAGGGAGAGAGGAAGGGAAGGATAACCTTCTTAATATTTATTTATTCTCCTATAAACAGCTATTATTAGAAGTGTAGGAGAAATATTGAGAATTAGGGATTTATAAGACGACTGTAAGATGTGTATAA
>JAPKID020006329.1:0-10704 GCA_026931265.2 Tropidonophis doriae | reverse complement strand
CCTTGGATATATTGCAGGGCTTTCTAGGATGGCTTACACAGCATAATTGCTTTTTAAAAAAAATAAATACACAAAATCATGCAGTGCAATCACGATAAATAGAGATGTGAAAACACGGCATTCTGAAGAATACTATTCTATGCTGGCTACTTTTTTCCAGGTGTGATTCAACAATTTTCAGAAATTAGTCCTCTGAACTTTAAATGGTTTTGCTTCTAAGAAGAGAATTAGCTACCATATTTTTCAGAGTATAACACATACCAGAGTATAAGACGCACCAAGATTTTGAAGAGGCAAATTAAAAAAAAAGTTATGGCACTCTGCAGGAATTTCCAAAAATGGCCAGTTTTTTTGCAGTTTGGCCTCCCCCCCCCCCCAAAAAAAAAGGGCATGAATAGCCTTTAGGAGGCTTGTAGAGTGCTCCTGGGCGCTCCTGAGGCAAAATTGAACCAAAAACGGGCAGCTCATTTCTGCCCTCCCAGCCCCCAGGAGCACTCTGAAAGCCTCCTACAGGCTTCTGCACAGCCATTTTGGTGAAGAGGGCACGGTTTCAGGAGGCAAAAAATGCTGTATTCGGTGTGTAAGATGCACCCAGATTTTAAGCCTCTTTTTTGAGGGGAAAAAGGTGTGTCTTATAGTCTGAAAAATACAGTAATATAAAATTGTTGGGGCATTGTAGAACAGAAATAGAACATTCCAAAGTTCCCTAAAATATTATATTTTTTTACCACATAAAGCAAGGGAAATGATCCTGAAGTTTTATCATTATTATTATGATTAAATTAGATAAAATAGCAAGTTTCGGATTTAAATAAAAAAGTAAATGAAAACAAGTGTGATTGCAATTTGAGTTGAATTAATGTAGGAGTTTGGGTTTTTTTCTGTGATCTTATTTTGAATCATTACTTATGTCTTAAATTTACATTTTAGCTTAATTGAATTGAACAAATTTCAACTGGAGCAGCATTACAGCCCTATAAATAACTACTTTTCTGTCATATTAAAAAAAAATTAAAAGACAGCAATACACTTATATAAATAGCTGTTCCACACTTTCATAAGAAGCTTGAAAGTAATGAACATCTACCTCACCCAGCTTCTGATTACTCGTTCTACTCTTTTATACCCCTCTAGATTCAAGAAAAGGGCTTCCTAAATTGATTAGCAGGCAGAAGTTCCCAGGGATTACTATGTCCCATTCACTTTTAGGCTGATGAAATGACAGATGACTGCCTGGCTGGTTACTCCTTAGCAGGTATCATTTTATTTCATTTATCTTCATTCTTAGGCACACCCCAGGGTTGCCTAGCACATTCCCCATCTCCCTCAGTCCATTTCAAGCTTATTAACCAACCTGAAGCCAATAAATCACAGTTCAATAGCCATTTTAGTCATCAGAGCATCTTTACCTGTCAGCCAGCTCCTCCATTATTCAAATTATTTTTCCCAGTATCCTCTCTCTGATGGTGTTTTAACCCATCACTACAGTAGTAAAGTGGTCTGATACTGATACTACCCCATCCACCGCCTCTACTTCTTCCTTAGGAGTTTTATTAAGGGAATCAAACTGAACCTTACCTCTTCCTCTTTATTTCTAAGGCAAAGCACAAACTATTTTCATTTGGTGTCTGCATGAATACAAGGATACATGAAGAGCCAGCATGACAGAGAACAAGCTCATCTCAGGTCACCTTCCTTAATTCTTTACAAGCATGAAAATTGACAAGATCAACTACTGAAAAAGGCCTCTCAATACTATGTTTTGAGTTGTGTTAAATATACTGTACGAACACTTTACTGCTTAATTAATTCTGAGAAATAGTTTTAGAATATAGAGAAGTCAGAAAGATTAAAAAAATACTTGGACCACTTCCTTACCCACTGAAGGAGAACAAATCAGTGTTGAGTTGGCCTAAAGCAGGGATGGGCAAACTTTGCAACTTTAAGTCTGAAGGACTTCCGCTCCCAGACTTCTCCAGCCAGCTTTGCTTCAGACTTAAAGTTGCAAAGTTTGCCAACCCCAGGCCTAAACCTAGCATGCATCCACTACCAGACGAATGGAGGGTCAGATGCCAACATGAGCTCAAGATATTGGTATGCAGGATGTGGCTGCCTAAAGCACCAGCCAAGGGTCAGGATACAGTGTATTAGACTGGCAAAGAGTAGCCTATTCCTGTCACTCCTTTCTTCCGTGCTTAACAAAGTCAGACGCCTCCAAAGCAAAACCACCCTGGGTAGTAATCCCTGGGAGCTTTTGCCTGTTGATCCCACAAAATAGCCCTTGCAGCTATGGCTGAAATCATAAAGTACAAAACAGACCACCACCACCCTCAAAGTCTTTATTTATCAATGTATAGGAGCAGTAGCAAGTTTTCCACTTGCACCCAAATTCTTCTCTTACCAAGAGATCCTTAAGAGTGATGTGGAGTGATCTTACCTGCATACTAATTCCATGGAGATGACCAGTACAAAGAAAACTGTTGTACCTACTCAATCTCATGTGATCCTACAATATTAAGTCATACTTAGTGCCAGCCATTGTGCTGCTGATATTACTACTCATTTTTCTAGCTTTCTTCCACTACCACCCTCAAATATTCATGAGCACATTTTCCCCATGTGTTGTAGGTTAAATCTGGGGATGTGGGCCCTCAAGAATAAAGCAATATGCAGTAGATCCCATGAATAGGATATTTTTATTATCATTTTACAGACAAGTGAACCATAATCTTCGCTTTGATTTGGAGTAACTCTTTCCTAGCATTCATATCATTATGACCTTTATCTCAGTTTATCCTATGTCTTAGTTCCATCTTTCTTACATGTCTTCCATTAGCTTTATTCAGATCAGCCAACTCAGAACACAGTTCTCTGCATGCCCAGTTAGTATTGTATTGCTGCGGTTGTACTTTGGTTTGAGAGCAGGTTCTTGGCTTTGTGGTTGGATAAGTTTTGAAATGTGGGCAGACTTTTTTTCCTAGGTTACTGCATCATACATATTGGCCTATCTGGTTGTTATCAGCACCCTGGGATTCTCTGGGGTATGTCACATCATCTCAGCCTCCAATGGTTGGTGGTTTACGCATCCTGGATGCCAGTATCTTGAGCTCATGTTGGCATCTTCTCAGTTTCCTCAGATGTCTACATCATCAGCATTCCCCTTGTCTAGTAATTACCACCCAATATTAATCTGCTGCTGGCTCCTGTAATAATCCTGTCATCACCACATAATTTAATATCTACATGACCCACTCCCAACATTGATTTTTCTGTTGTTGCTGCTGCTGCCATCCCTGATGGCCTCTTGTTCTCCATTGTACCTCCCAAACTTCTCTCCTTTTATTTCCATTCTTTCAGCCTTGTGATACAATACATCTGGATTTGAGTCCTCAATGACACTAAGGTAGCCTTCTTTAAAGTTCAGTTCCTCATTCTGGCAGGGAAAGGGACGCTAAGCTATAGGTGTATTTGCCTCCTACCTGATCTCCTCCTACACAGGAATCTGAAGGGAAAGCATTTCCTTAACTTTTACCTTTTCCTACAGTGTTTATTCATAACAGCATATGTGTGACTTTTTATTTTTATTTTTTTATTTTATTATGGATTTATATAACCGCCCCCTCTCTCAAAGGGACTCGGGGCAGTGCACAGGGAATCAAAGATAAAAAGCAGAACAATAATCAATAATCAACAATAAATATTTAAAAACCGAATTAAACTTAAACCCCGTGCTAAAATTTATAAAATATTAAAAGACCCTTATCCCTAAAAACCCCTAATTAAAATTTGTTTAAGGTAAAAATAAAGGCAGCGTCAGTTCAGGCCAGGCCTGCCTGACGAAAGAAAAAGGTTTTCAACTTTTGGCGGAATAGGCGGAGGTCGGTGGTAGTGCGTATCTCTGCGGGGAGGTCGTTCCAAAGGGTGGGGCTTCACAGAGAAGACTCTCCCCCTGGGCGTCGCCAGCCGGCATTGACTAGCTGATGGCACTAGCTGATACCATTGACGCACCTGGAGCAGCTTCAGGGATTGGGAGGGGCTCTGTGCTATCTTGGTTCACTTCCTTCCCCTATAGCCACTGTCTGTCGGTGTTAATAGGAGATGAGAGATCCAATTCTTGCCCAATACTTTGCAGGGCCCTGCAGGGCTGGTTTCTCTCTCTGCTCCTATTCAACTTCTACATGAAGCCTTTGGGTGAGATCATCAGTCACCATGGACTGGGATATTATTAATTTGGTGATGATACTCAGCTGTATATCTCAGCCTGTTGTGAGTTAAGAGATGCCATAGTCTCACACTTGCAGTGCCTGGAAGCTGTTAGGGACTGGATAGGAAGCAACAAGTTGAAACTGAACCCTGCAGAACCAAGTGGCTCAGGGTTTGGGGTTCTTTGGTCCATGACCCCTTTTGGCATTGGATGAGGTGACACTGCCTCAACAGACCTAGTGCTTTATCTGGGGGTTCTCTTGGACTTGCGATCCCTGCTCAAAGAGCAGGTGGTAGTCTTTTCATAATTGCAGGTTGTGCACCAGTTATGCCCTTTCCTGGATCAACGATACCTACTTATGGTCACTCATTCCCTAGGAACCTCCTGTCTTAACTATTGCAACATGCTGTACAAGGGGTTGCCCTTGAAAAGCATCCAAAAGCTCCAGTGTGCAGCAGTCTGCATCATTTTATGCAAAACTTGGTGTACACATATTTCACCTGTCATGTGGGAGTTGCATTGGCTGTCAATTTGCTTCTGGGTGCAATCTAAGGTGCTGGTTATCACCTTTAAAGCCTTTCATGGCTTGGAACCAGTTTATCTGAGGGGCTGTCTCTTACTGATCTCATATATCTGATCCACTGGAGTGAGGAGGCAAGGAATGTTGCGGGTCCAGTCTTCTAAGGAGATACATCTGGAAGGACTCAGAATAGGGGCCTTCTCCATGGTGGCTCCCTCCCTCTGGAACATCATCCTTCCAGAAATTAGATAGGCCTCCACTCTAATACTCTTTTGAAAGCCCTGAAGAAGGGGTTCTGCCAGCTGATCTGCGGAACCTAGAGCAGAATGGAGCCCATTTATTATTTTAATTATTTTAAATGTTTTATATTGTGTTTCTATGTTTTGTAAGCTGCCTTAAGTTACCACGTGCGAGTAGGCAGCAATATAAATTTTCTAAAGAAATAAATGAATAAATTTGCCTCGAGAAGTTGTGGGTACTCCAACACTGAAGGCTTTTAAGAACAGATTGAACAACTATTTGTCTGAAATGATTTAGGGTTTCTTATCTGAGAAGGGGTTGGACTAGAACACCTTCAAAGTCTTCCAACTCTTATATTTTGTTATTCTATTCCATTATGTATGTTCATTGGTGTAATTGTCCACCAATGGGTTGTTATTGGTTCCCACCAGTTTGGGCAAACTGGTACTGGAAATTGCAACTGGATCACGGAACCGGTAGCGACGGCAGGCTCATAACGCCCCCAAACCGGTTTCCTGGTCACCACAGCATATTGTGGGGGTTTTCTTTGACATTTTTAATATTCTGCACATACACAGACCTATTGACAAGCAACTGTGCATGTATGCAGAGTGTGTGTCAGGTGCATGAGCGAAGACAGCATACACATGCAAATTGCGCGCACACCAAACCAACAGTACTACCAGCAGAAACCCACCCCTGGTCCACTGATATTTTGAAGGTGTTGTGAAGGCACAGACCTGGCTCAAGTATTTGAGTATGTTTTGCTTTAATTTTAATAATGATTAAATCAATAGATGGAAACAAATGCTTGAGAATATAAATAGATGCTATGATTTGTAATTTGTTCAAAAGATAAAATAATGTATAACCTCAAAAATCAATCATTTGAAGCATGGAATTTATGCAGTATTTAGTTCCCCTGGCAATTCATAGCACAAAGGATAGAAATTCTTATAAGGAGGGACTAAAAATGGGGAATAATAAAGGAAAGATAAGCAAACATATACAGTGGGCAGAGATTAAGGCTGAATCATATTAATGTAAGTTAATTAAGTTGAGCAGAATTCCACTGAAAACATAAATGTTGGGGAGGACTTCTTAAATACGTTATGGTAAGTATATGTCAAGCAGTTATCTTATTATTGCACAATCCAATCTGTATCTCTGTAGAAATTCATTTAATTTAGTGGGACCAGCAGTGTAATTCTACATGTCTTCCTAGTTCCAAGAATGTGAATTTAAGCTTATTAGTCCTATTGCTACCCAGGTGACTGTAGAATTGCATTATTAGTTATTTGCTTGTATAAAACCCCTGTGAAAGAAAATTCCTCCCCCCTCCTTCATATCTGTTAAGTGTGCAAAATTGATGCATCCTAAAACCAAGTAAGATCATCAGCAGTGGAGAAATTTGCCGATGATTATCACTGATCTCAAGGAAAGAAACAAACGGAAAGAAAAAAAATCAGCTTTCCGTGCTGTGCAGAAGAGGAAAGAAAGATGGTTCTGGCTAAATGCGGAGATATGAGAGCGTGCTCTCAGTTGTGTGGCTTTTTCAGCTCGGATAATGAGGCTGCTGATGTTATCTGCAGCAGGAGGAAGTCATTTTTATCTGTGAAGCACATCTCTCCCATTCTGATAAGTCCTGTTTAGCTGGGGACTTCAAATTATCTAGCAGGATCTCTGGCTTAACAGCAGCAACAAGTTCAGATCAGGTATTTAGGACCTGTCACAAGGAAAGGGTCCTTTTAGCCAAAAAGGCTCAAAGAAACAATCTGCTTAACCAGAATATTGCAGGGGGGGGGCACCTCTACGCTTGGCGGGCTGAATAAGCCCAAGCCTTTCTTGTAACTGTCTTTCACAAATATTGGGAGAGCTACATCTCTGATTTTCCAGATCAGTCTTAAAGAAAAGCTGTTATCACTGAAGCCAGTTTACTGAAGTTATTGCTATTATTTCCAGACTGTTAGTTACAAAATGAATACTTCAAAGAATAAGACTTTTTTGTTCAGAAACCATTGCTTTGAGTTTAAAAATTCTACATTTTTAAAAATAATCATATAAATTCCAAAACATGCAATTTTAATAGAGATTGATCAATAAAGAGATATACGGGGTTTGTTTTAGGAGAAAGTAGGAGAAATCAGGAAAAATGAGTAAAAATAAAAGTTAAATTTAAAGAATGCTGGTGAACAAGTTGTATATTTCTGCTTTAATGCAACGAAGTCTGCCAACCCTTGGACAACTTCAAACCACACAGCTACACTATGCTTGCACATACAGATTTCTAGTCCACCACCACTTCATTCAATTAATTTTTATAACTTTTCAACTATTGAAAGCATTTATCACAAATGCTTATAACACCACTGTAAAGGTAGCCATCATGGTCCCCATAACTGTGAAGCATTACTTTCTTCTCTTTTTTATTAGTCTTTTTCCCCTGAAGGCATTAATGGCAGAGAAGCTTAGTAAGTCAACAGTTTTCCTATCATCTAGGTTTACATTTAAAAAGGGGTAAATGTATGCAAAACCATGCCTACAATTGCCTCTCCCTCTCCTTTCCTGTAATTTATACATATAGCTTCACTAGTTTTGGAGAGTATAGACATCATATCAAGTACCATTCACAGTGGGTTATTTACCTAGCAATGTTTTAGGACAAAGCAGGGCCGGCAATCCTTCTAAAACAATACTGATTATGTGCGTACAAACCGAGCACCTACATTTCTTTCTAGTTTGACCACCTATAAAGGTTTTCAATTATAATAGCAAATATTAATTTCAGAAGCTGATTGGTTTGTTAAACTTGTATGGCACCCATCTTGCCAAAGACTGTTGTTTGAAAAACAGAAATTAAATTAAGAAGTGTTAGTTTATGAGGAGGAAGTTTTGTTGGCTTTGGTTTTCTATTGTAATGGAAAATTAGAAATGAGGTAGCAATCATTGATATTATCAAGGGCTATGTAAAATTTTGATTTAGAGATTCAATAAAGATACATGTTAATGAAATTTATTTATTGAAATGGGAATTTGATCTAAATCAACAAGTCAGATTAAGCTTGATTTGCAACATTTATACACAGAAATATTCCAACTTTAGCTATACAATCCGTGATTTTTAAATTATTTGAACCAATTACCAACTTTCCCAGTCTTAAATAATACCATTACCACCCACCCATCCAGCCCGCCCCACACACACATCAAAAAATAGTTTCTTGGCAGTAGCAGTTCAAAATTGATCTTTTCTCAAAACCAAGTAATTATAGATTCCTCAATTTTCTCCATGAGATGCCCTTTCCATTTGAGGATAATTACCACTAATTTAAGAAACAGTTTGGGGTAGACACAAATCTTGCACTATTGCTAACCTTCCTCCTACACAGTTTAACTAAGGCTTTATCCTGTCACCTTCCAACTCAAATGCATTTAATTTAGAAGGAAGCGGAAACATTTGACTTTCCCAGCCTAAAGGTGGAAACAATTATCATGGATTTGTCAAACTAGCAATTTAAAAAAAAATTGTGATTGCAAAAACAAAAGATTTTCAAGCTATAGAATGGAATATTTAAAATGTATAATAGACAATACTGGAAGCCAGTTGGCTGAAACCTATCAGAATTAAAATCTATTACTCTTGTTATTTTTAAAACATAAAATTCACATGTTTTAAAGTTTCGCCATCATATTCTGAATACATAGTCTGAATCAAATGTATGTATTCATTCATTCAATTCATTTAATTCAATTTTGGCATCTCTTGACTTCAGAATGACTCTAGGTGGCAAAATGTTAGTATTAGTTCTGATAGAATTGAATTAGATAATCACTGAAGGTAGAATCACAGGTTTTAATTGAACGAAGCATTCTTTGAACCTTGACTATTTGATCAAATCTGAATTATTGCTGACTCATTCCGGTCTTAATAACTGAAGCTTCAATGCATTCTCTTAATTTACCTCTACAACTCTGCTGCATCTATCTACTATCACATTATGGACTTTATGTTGACCATAACTGCTTATATTTCTAACATAATTATTTGATGTTTCCAGTTGAAGCAAGAAAATAAATTCAGATTTATTTATTTTTTGAGTAATTGCGGTAAGAATTCTTCACAGAATAACCTGGTTTATCTTGACTGCAAAATCTATCTAATTCTGTTTTACTCAAATCAGAGATAATTCTCAGTAATTTAACTTTTCTTGCTTGTGATTGGACCTAGATTTATTAATTTCATTTCTAGTGAAATTAATAGTTGCTATTAGTTGTTAAATGTTGATTTCGGGACATCTGCTATAGGATTGAATGTCTGAATTCAGCATAAAGTCAAGCAGTCTCTCTTACAGCAGTATGTAATTTCCTTTTCATCCTCAGTTGTTATAAATGCAAAGCCTCATAGAGATTAGGGAAATTATAGTTCAATTTTACTGTTATCCACACATTAGCAAGCCCCACTGAGACCAATAGAAGCCCTATATATATAGGCCAACCAGCCAAATAGAGGAAATTGATGAATAGAGGAAATTGATGAACTTTTTGCTAGGTATGTGTGAAGCACATCACAATAATAATGGGGACATCAACTAGGAGACAAACTCTGCACCAAGAGGAAATCAAACAGGTTTCTGACAAACCTAGCAGACAACTTTGTCTCCCCAAAAAATAGACAAGGGAACTAGAGGGTCAGCCATATTGGACTTAATTATCCTATCAGAGATGAAATGATAGAAGCTCTTGAAGATATAGGAAGTTATTGGGGGTTAGTGATCATTCAATGTTGGAATTCAACCTTATGCAAAGGTTAAATTAAAATTAAAATTAAATTAAAATTTAATTTTAAACTTATTTGATGTCTGCATATTTATATTTTTATTCTTTTTATTCCTCTGTACAGCCCTAAGTCACATTTGGGAGAGAGGGTGGTATAAAAGTACAAACAAATAAATAAATAAACAAGCAATAGAACAAAGTCAAACTAGAATCTTGGACTTTAAGAGATAGGATTTCAATAAACCTGAAAGGAACTTGGGAAGAATTCCATGGATGAGACTCCTCAAGAGGAAAACAACCCAAGAAGCTTAGGAAATTTTGAAAATTGAGATTATAAGAGCCCAATCTAGGACAATTCCAATGAAGAAGAAAAATAACACCTCTCAAAACAAATCAGCATGCCTGCACAAAGAACTCTGCAACAAATTGAAAGACAAAAATGGCAAGTATAAAAAAGAGGGGCACATTACTAAGGAAAATTAAGGCTCTAAATAAACTGAGGCTAGCAACAAAAGTAAAAAATAACAAAAAGCTTATTTTGACATGTAAAAAACAGGAAAAAAGTCTAAGAAACAATTGATCCATTAATGGAAGAAAATGACAAGAGGGTGAAAAGCAAAAGGAAGAATGCGGAACTGCTTAACTCATGTTTTGCACAGACAAAAACCAGTCCAACCCATCAAAAGCATTACTATAAAACAGATTAATTTAAAATAGGCAAGAAAATGGTAAGAGAGCCATTTAAATCATCAGGATCAGATGGATTACACACCAAAGTTCTGCAGGAACTGGCAGATGTGATCTCAGAACCATTGAACCATATTTTTCAAAGATCCTGGAGCACCGGGAAACTACCAGAAGATTGGAAAAGTTCCCATCTTCAACAAAAGGAGGTGACACCGCTTCCAGCCGCCGGGGGCGTCGGACGAGTCCTCGACTCGTCCGCCGCTTGTTTTTCCCTGAT
>JAPKID020006328.1:0-10705 GCA_026931265.2 Tropidonophis doriae | reverse complement strand
CTGAGGGTTTTTAGCACAGGAATGGTTTTTCTATTTAATATATTTTTAATATTTATTGTATGTTGTGGGGTTTTTATCTGCCTGTGCACCGCCCCGAGTCCCCTTTGGGGGAGAGGGGGCGGTCTATAAATTTGAAAAATAAAATAAAAATAAATAAATTTTCAAAATTTGGACTTGATTGTCTTGGAACGTTGCAATGTGGGTTGCACTTAGAATATTCTTACATTTTTCTGCTTGAATCGTTACCAAACCTAAATAATTAAACTCTCCATATTGTCTCTAAAAGAAACTCAAACCTGGGTAAATGCCAATGATTGGTTTTCTTACTAGTCTTAAAAAATAGTATTTCTTCTTTTTCTTGTCGTGTTTTGTTCAAATTTGTAAGCTGAGTGGCATTTTCAGAACGTTCCTCCTGCAGCTTCAGTTATGGGACTTTGGTTTTCTTCAGCCTCAGCATAGAATGTTGGAATTAATAAGAAGGCAGCAATAGCTGTGCTGCAAAACTTCCAACCACCACCAAATGAAGCAACAAAAAATACAGGAAACATTAGCTCTTTGCTGACCCCTAGCAGTGGCCTGAGCTTTTTCCAGCCCAAATGAAAAAAACTGAAATCAGAATGGAAGGGCAGAAAGTAAACACGAGTCCTTTGTTATATTGCTTAGTTAGCACAGAATCAAGCTTTGGATTTCCAGTTATTTATTCTTAATAACAATATATTCATGTGCTAGATCACATTGTAGCCAGTGCTGGGATTCACTTAGGTTTACCACCGGTTCGCAACAGTGAGCATGCGCGCATGCACATACTTATATTGCATGCACGCCTTCTACACATGTGTGCAGCATTCCATGCATGTGCATTGCTTGCACATACGGCATGCATACATGCGCACAGTATCAAAAACAAGGCTACATAGAATGTTTTGGAGCTGGGACAGGTGGGCAAGTGGGCGGGCTCACCCACAGTTCTGTGCGACCAGTTCAGGTGCCGATTGAATGCCACTCTGATTGTAACACAACCATCTCAACAAATAGCAGGATCCGCCAATGATTCCCAGGTAACAAAGTCACAAACCTTTGCATTCCAAAATCAGAAAACTTCTTATCTATCCATTTCCCCTTTCCACTCCCTCGCCTCCCCCACTCACCACAGTCTAGCAGTCCCAGAAAGATTAAAGGCTGTTTATCTGCAGTTAATGTCACACCCCATTTAATAGCTCTCCAGGGATCATGAAAAAAATATCTAAATGCTATTGCATCTCTTTTTTCCTCCCAGAAAACCCTGCCTACCAGACCTAATTAATGTGTCTCACAGTTAACAAAGGCACACTTAGGATTATTAGTCTAATTAAAAGGATTTTAGCAACCGCAGTCATTCCCTCTCGCTTCCTCCCAATCCATCTTGACATATGCAACTCAAGTAAATTAAACCTATTAATCACCATTGGTACCAATGATATACATTCTTGGAGCACTGTCACGTCTCTGAAAGTAAGACTCTAACAGCCCTCATTAAGTCTAATTTTGTTTCTCAATAAAGGCTAATAAATACAAATGGTAACATCACAATAAAACATTTAACTATTCAAGAATAGGTATGGAATGTGACAATTAGTATTCTACTGTGTTCTCTCTCTTTATGCAATAATGGACTCAAGGGCTTTCTAGTCAAAACAGAATCTTCTGGAACTTCTACTGATTAGAAGAAATTGATTAGTTCAAGAAATACAACCCATTCTGGTTTGGTATAGGCCACGCAGAGAGGGGGAAAAGCCAGAATTTTTACGCGCTAAACAATAAGAAAAAATAGTTGAAAGCCTCAGTGTAATAACATTGATTACAAGCAAGAGCCATAAACTTGGTTTCCAAGTTATAGGTTCTCTTCCAAATGAATGAGAGTCGGCAATGCAACTTCTAAGGGCCCCAGAACACAAAAACGATTTTCAAGTACTCTCAAGGAAAATGTTGCACCGAAATGTTACAAGATCATACAACCATGTGATATTGAAATCTCATTCTATTCTGTGCATTGGCACATGCATTCAAAACAATAACTTTGGTGTTGGGAGAGGTTCCTGAGAATACTTTGGACGCTCAAGATAACAGACAAAGGCATCATTGAGCAAATCAACGTGTGTTTTTTTCTCAAGGCAAAATGACCAAGCTCAAATTATCCTACTTTAGACAAATTAAGTAAAGAGATCTGTGAAAGGGCTCTAATGCTGGGAATGGTGGAAGCGAAGAGAAAAGGATGATCAGAAGTAAAATGGATGGTCTCTGTTAAAGAATTACAGAGTTGGAAGGAACCTTCTAGTTCAACCCCATGCTCAAGGAAGGGACCCCATACGATCCCTACTCCTCTGCATTCTCCATGCTCGGGTATCAAGGGGGAGGTAACTGCTCTAGCTGGAGCTCCATCACTCCTCTGTTCCACTGCCTGCCCTCTCCTCCCCCTTTGCTTGGTAATCCTGCACCCTCCTCCCCCCTGCCTCGCTGGTGACCCTTCCCAGACCCAAGGGACCTAAGATTGCTTCATCCTGCTCCTCCAATCATTCTTCTGTCAACCCTAGGTTCCATTTCGTCCTTGACCTTGGACCCAAACTCCAATGGGGTTATAACAGTACTCTTCTTAGAATCTCAACATCCTTTTTGTATTATGGTGACCAAAACTGGATGCTGTATTCCAAGTGTGGTCTTACCACTGCAGTATAAAGCAGTACTAACTTAGTACTGCTTAACTAAGTACAGCTTTATATTGCACTGGTAAGACCACACTTGACCTTGTGTGATCTTACCAGTGCCTTGATACATCCTAGGACTGCATTGCTTTTACAGTGGTAATCAGTGCACCATTGGAAGACTTAAAAATCAGGTTAGTGACCATGTTCGAGACAGATTGTCATAGAGGAAATCTATCAGGCCATTAATAGTCAATCCTGACTTGATAGCACATAATCCGTCTCATAGGGGTCAGTGGAGATTTTAAAGTCTGAGCAACTTGTTCTAGTACCAATGCAGCAGCAGTCTGTATGTTTGTCTTAAAACATTCTGAGTATTGTAATTCTGTGACGTGAGTGAATTCGGATACATGTCACTCTCACATCCCAGTCCAACTTTCTAAGGATTCTTTGTGAAAATGTCTACTAGAGTAACTATGCTAGAATATTTGTAGAATCAATTTCTTTATCGGTATCATTAATTACATGCAGAGTTACATACTAATTTCCTACTGCTGTACATAAGAGACCCCTATAGCATCTTAGAATTATCAGAGTGAATGAACTCCTAATAGTTTACTCTCTGGCCTGGGAAATATTTGTATGTAGTTCCATAACCATGATGAGAACAGAAACATAAATTGATTCTATACCTTTATTAGAACTGAACCTACTTCAGAATTTATTCAGAAGATTGCTTAATTCAATACACAAATTTCAGTGCAGAACCTATATATTATTCATTTTAAATAGCCTACATTTTTTTCAGACTTCTGTTTAAGTCACACACACAAACACAGTTGCAGCTGCTTCAAAGAGTTGATTCTTTAAAGCAGCCATGATTTTTTTTCAGATTCACACAGAAGCCTGCAAGGGGTTGAGGTGGGGTGGGGAGTGTTGCAAACAATGAATAGCAGAAGTGCTCCTTTTGAATTATTTTCACAGTTCATATCTTTATAAATTTTTAAATGTTATTCGGTTTTTAAAAATGAAATTCAGAAAAGAGTTTTAAGCAGGAGAGTCACTTTTTAATAAGTATGTTTGTGAATACCAATTCTTTCTTTAGAAAGAATTCATTGATAAAATGTGAATGCAAATGTAAGAGGAATTCATTGCTGAACAAATCACATTTCCCGCTTCAGGTTGTTATGTATCTTATGGGAACTAAAACAGTTTAAGAGAGGGATTAATGCTCAGACAATACCTGAATTTGAAAATGTGTTTCCCGTGTACATGTCTGACATCTTAGCATTCTAACCTTTGTTAAAAGGAAAAAGCCTTGGCTATCTCATGCTGGGATAAATGCTTGAATAAAAATAGGGAATTGTGTAATTCAACCTCTATAAGCAATTAGTACTTAGAAAACTGGATAGATCTTCTTGTTCACAAGAAAAAAGAACAAAAGCGAGACATAGAAAATCTGTTCATAATGTCGAGAAGGACTGCAGTTTGAGGTCAAAAGCAATTGCCAAGAAGAGGTTATGTGTAATTCTTGGAAGTACCCTTTTTCAGGACAAAACAGATTCTTGCAGTTTACAGACATGAATGATAATATATTTTTGAAACGCACAGTTGAATTAACCTGAAATAGTATGAATGCAAATAGCCAATCAACATAGTAAATATAGTATAGAGGTAATTTCTTCCTTCACTAAGTTTTCCTAACGAAGGCTTACCGTATCTGGAAAACTTGAAAATAAATATCATAAGAACTAGATACTTGCTCATAGGGAATACCTGGTATGAAAGCTCATTAATCACTAGTTTAAATCGGAAATTCCCTAGTCATCTTAATTAATGGTATATTGTTGAAATTTTGGGCTCACTGTAGAAGCAAAAATAAGGTTTTGCTGACCCTGTTTATTAGGTGTTATTTTTAAGGAAAACAAGTTGTCAATTTAATTTAGATTTCCAGAAGAATAACTGTGTTTGGAGTCCCTCTGCATTACGAGGCTTCCCTATTTCATTGATTTTCTGGGTCATTTATGCCTGCCCTCCAAATTCATAGAATAGATGTCTTCTTTGCTTATGTTCATTTAGGTTCCTACTGATACAGCACATCCTGCACAACCATCTAATTCTGGCAAAGGTCAGGCAATTCTTCATTTGGAATAAATACAGAACTGAGATATAAGCAGGCTAGGATTTACTACTTTTCAGATGCTGTGCTCCACAGATTTCCTTTTCTTATTCTTTACCATATTGCAGTCATTAACCAGCACAAGGGAATGGATATATATACTGTAAATTTCAACCAATTTCATTGTAATTTTAGTACAATGACAATAAAGATTATTATTATTAAATGGCCAACATATTCAAAACTACATGGATCATGTCAAGGTGTTTGAGAAAAGCACACACAGACAAAAAAACATTGTCTAAAAGACAATGTTAAATCAAAATACGGTAATGGTTTGCTCAGGCTACACAAAGCAAGAAGTTAGTATTTGATGGAGGTCCCGAAGGTGCTTTTTTTTCAAGATGCAACTGGTCTTTCTGGTTTTTCTTTGAGTATGTTTCACTTCTCATCCAAGAAGCTTCTTCAGCTCTTACTGGATGGTGGGGAGGACTACCCAGAGCTGAAGAAGTTTCTTGGAAGAAAAGCAAAACATCTTCAAAGAAAAGCTAGAAAGACTGATTGCCTCTTGAAAAAGCATGACCTGGATGACTGAGAATCCCCATAGACATTTGACGGAAGTGTGTTTCTGAGGGATACCTGACATTGATAATATGACAACCATTTATCATAATTTATCACAATATGTGATAATCCATATAGGATGATAATCATTGATGTATTATAATTTGTGATGTTTGATACAATTAGATTCCATAGGGATATTTATAAAAATAAACCCAGAAAACAGCAAGTTATTTGCATCCCAGTGCCTGGTATGCCCAAATATGGGAGGAAGGGAGCATACTGCTACCCATTTTGCCTTTCAGCTCCAACCTAGGAGCCTTCCAGGCAGGAAACCATTTTGTGTGCATTTGTGCTGTATTTATTTATGTATCAGCACAAATGCACATAACTTTTTATGTTGTATGTGTGTAAGATTGACAAACAGGAAAGAAAGTGATTTGAAAGTTGGAAGCAGTACAAAAGCAGGGAATTATCCAGTGGGATGATATGGCAGTCTTTAGTTCAGGTTATATGTTTGTCTGAAGCAGGTTTTCTTAAGATATTGTGGTGTGAAGCCAGAATGAACATAAGATAGGAACAATTTAAGAATGCAACATGGATATAAACAGCTTCCTGCCTTTCTAGGTATAGATTGATTTGTCACTTTAATGAGAGACACACACAACTAAAGCTTTGGAAGATAAATTTGCTGACCTCATTCACTTAATGTGTAATTCACTGAATACAAATAACGTGTTATACAAATACTGTAGATGATAGTGTTAGATTGGTTCAGTTTGCCCTCAGAAATTTACCAAGCAATTTTAGTTGCTAGAAGCTGTTTCCAATTCTTTCAGTTATGATAAATTCTGCAACTGACATGAGTCCTACAAATGAAGTGAATTTCTTCTCACCTAGATTAGAATTGGGTCACTTCTTTAGGAAACACCTCACAGAAACAAGGTAACCATTTTTCATAGGCCTTATGAATAGCAATGTTCAATGATTTTCAGAACAATTGCTGTTGAAAAAAAAACCCAAAATTGAATTGTGCACAGGGATTCTAGAAAATGTTTAGGGAAATTTAAGCTGTGGGTTTCAGTTGCATAATTTTTTTTTAAATGTCAGTTTTGCTATTACATTAGCAAAAAGTCATTTGTGTTCTTATATTGAAGATTAAAATAACTGGAACAACAAATTAGCACTACTTCTATTCAACAAATTGTCCTTTAAAATGGTGAGGTATTGAAATGGCAATTATTGCTGTTAAGTGGCTTGAGTAGACATCTGTTGTTGCTTTTTTAGTATTAAAAATAAAATTACACTTTGGAAAATAACTATTTTTTTTCTCCAAGCCATTATTTTCATTATGCTTTGTTGTAAAGATCATTTACTTTAAAGTGTCATTTGTGTAGCCCATTGAACATCTGTACCTGTGAAGCTATGTTTTATAAAAATTATAAGCAAAAAAACAGATTCTAAGCTCTTTGGCAACTTTCTGAACAAATCTTAAGGAGAAATAGGTCATATTCTTCACCTGAATACACTTCAGTATTAAGCTTAGAAATACATTTGTTTGTTACACTGAATATGCTTACACTCCTCTAGGATGTAATGAAATGACTCTAAAATGATCAAATGTATTTTCATTTTTAAAACAACACATAAGAACAAATTTTGTACTCTCCTTTAATAAAGGAATTTTTGGATTTCCAAAAAAACAGTTGAGGGTAACATATAATTTTAAGACATTAAAGGAAATGTTTTAGTATCACATGACAGAAAAGAAGTAACTGATTTGTTTTGTTTAGGTGTAACCTGATAGCTAGATAATTAGAATAGAAATGGAGAGACTTCTATTCCTCTCTTGATATGAAGGCTACTGGGAGCCAGTCATTTTCTTTCAGCCCAACCCATTTTACAGGGTTGATGTTATGGGGGGAAATAAGATGTGTGAGTATTACATGTACCACTATGGGATACATAAAGTAAAGGTGGACTATAAATTAAATAAATAATATTTCTATCAATTAAAGTATGTTCTTTAGGTAAGACTTGATTAACAACCACTTTTCAGCAATCATTTGAAGTCGCAATAGTGCTGAACGAGTGATATGATCTAGCTGTTGCATCACTCCTACAGTCAGATGATAATAATGTGGCCACTTGGCTTGGAACTAGAAGGCTAAAGAAGAAATATGCAGAAGCTTCTCTTTCAGTTCCCATATTAAAGTTAACTGCAAGCCACAGATAGAACCATTTCATATAATGGTAAAAGAGGCACCAGCCATTTCCCAGCCAGTTAGCTGTGCAGAGAACCCTCTCCAAGCAGACAGATCTCTTCTCTGTGCATTGAAAATGTGTGTAACAAGGGAGGGGTGGTGGTCATAAGTGTTTAAACTTTTAAATTAAATATTACCTTGAATATTGTTACTTTGACATTCCTTCTTAATCAATATTATTGATCAGAGAACAGAGACACTTGTTGCTTTGCATTATATATCTAATTTGATGCAAAAGACATCTGACACATTCAATTTCCTTATTTTGGCATAAATACAAATGTGGATTCAAGTTTATAGAAAGCTACAGGGTTAATCTTGGACTACATTTAGAGAATGCCAGCTTTGGTTTCCTTAGAGACTAATGAAAATTTACCAGTATAACTGATGCATGCAGCTCTTTCCTTTTTTTAGGAAAGTTTATTAGTTCTGTATTAATTTTTATTTTTTTTCCTGTATTAGTTTTAATCCCTTCCCATTTTTTCTTGCTACATTTTTTAAACCTATAATTATTGTATTTAAATGATTGTATATCAATCATTTTTAAATTCTGCCAGCTTAACATTTAAATTGAATTGTAATTAACAATTATAAACAGCTCTAGTACGCCTTTTGCTAAAGTCTTTTAAAGTGTCCTTTCTCTGGGAGTCATAGTAAATTCCCAATGAGTTTTATGTCTTGCAATTCTTCCTACTTCAGCAACAGAAGAAATCCTTCATTCTTCATTCAAATGATTCCTGTCATTGTTTCTGATGTTTTAAGTCATTGGCAAGCAGTTACAATTGTAATTTTTCTTGCTGACTGACAATAATACAACTTTCAGATACTCTCAGAAATAAAGTTCCCTCAAATTTTGGTGCCTTTGTTTCCCTTCTGCTTGAAAGGAAAAGGAAGGTAAAGAAAACTCTTCATCATGAGCTGAATAACATCAACTAGATACTTGGATTGGTACAGTTATTGTGAACAAGACAAGGTCGCAATGTTCATGTTGAAAACACCGATTATGACTAGTAGAAGTTGGTTTGAATTCCAAATGAAGCAACTTTGCTAATAATAATCTTTATTAGAGAATTGGATTCTTGTAATGAATACGTTTATGAAAATTAATTTGAAAGTTAATGGAAATGCATCAATGAGGACCAAATGTAGGTCTTTTTGTAGCCGACTCCATATTAAAACTTCTCTCTCTTTTCTTTTTGGAAACATAGGTATTGAACACTTGAAGACAAAAATAAGAAGTACTGTATCTGTACGGGAAGGGCAAGGAGTTGTTCTCCTCTGTGGAGCACCAATTCATCCTGGAGGTAAGGAAACAGGAATCTGTTCTATTATCAACCAAAATGATATGGAGCAGTATTTCCTTAGAAAATGTTATGAATCTATATTAGTGATTACATTATTTAAATTTTTATATTGTGCTATTTTGTTGATTTTTTTAAACTTTTAAATATAAATTTTAATAAACTGGCATGCTTATGGAAGCAAGAAAGTATGGAAGAAAGGGAATCGTTTCAATAAAGGAGAATATTTGCAGCTTAGGGTTGAAATAAGGTGGTCTCTGAGGTTGGTTTTTTCATTATACAAACTAGGTAACATCATCACTGCTAATCTTGATGACTAGCCACCAACACTGATATTACTTTGGGTAATAAAATGTCTCTAAGAAAACAACCAAGTTCTGAAAGCACCAAGAACCGCTCAGAGAATGGTTTGAATAGATTGACTATTCTGATAAATGACTATTTCATGAAAGAAGTCCATGTAAGAAATCTAAGTAACATGTCCAATATTCTCATAGTTCAGTGTAGCAGGAAACTCAAATCATAGAAACAGAGATCTAGCTAAATCCAGTACTGCCATTTTTTCTGCATTAAAATTATTTGTTTTAAACTTGGCACTAGTTTCAGAACTATCAGGATTATGTATTTTTATTATATAGATAACATAAATCTATTTTACAAACCTATTTCATACTGCTCATAATTGAAACTTATTTTTTTCCAGTTTCCAAAAGCTGTATTCACATTATTGAATTGGAAGTACTTTCAATACCTGCAGATATTGACAGTAAAGATTCCATCTGTTCCTTAAAAAAAAACATTGTTAAGGTCTTTAAGTTCATCTATGGATGAAAAAGGAAAAATGGCAAAGCATTTGCTATTCAAAATAAGAGTACAGTGATATGTTAATCAGAATACAGTTTTAATGCAGGCCTACTTAGAAGCAAATCCATAGAATTTAATGCTAATCTTGGATCTTCTTAACCATGATACCCTTTTCTCTTAGATAGAAATAAAAGATAGAGACCATGGAATCAAAAGATGTGTGAATGTGTATGTGTGCATGTACTCTTATACACAGTCTACTAGTGTGGGTACAAATATTATATAAATATAGTAAACAAACTTTAATGGTAAAACCTCTAAGTTTAGAGTTTTAAAAATGTGCTTAGTTAGGAACACTTAACATATGAAGTAACAACAACAACATTACTACTACTACCACTGCTACTACTACATGTAATAATTTATTGTGGTGTTGCCATACCAATTTTAAAAGAAAGAAATATAGATTGCTAATGTGTAAATATCAGGAAATAGAATAAAAGACAAAATTTGGAGAGTTTTCAAGATCTCAAAATCATGATTTTTTCAGTATCTGAAAATTGAAATTGAAACATTATGGCATAAACTGACCGAGGTGGTCACAGGGATTATCGGCACACTAGCTGCTGAACCAAAAATTCTTGAACAACACTTAGAAAATGTGCGTTGACAAACTTTTCATCTCTCAAGTAATGTAATATATGTACTTGGATCCACATATATACTACACCAATGCATTCCAATACCTTAGGTTCTGAGAAAAATTCAATGTATATAAAGACCAACATCAACAAAAGAACCGACAGCTGTGATTTCACAAGCAAAAATACTACCAATAATAATAGATGCCTTGAGTACAATCATAAAATCTCCGATGCATCACTTGAACTGACAAAAATTACCATCAGTCAATTATAAAACAAGTTACAAGTTACAAACAATACCTTCAATAACATCAAACAACAGCTTCTGATG
>JAPKID020006327.1:0-10706 GCA_026931265.2 Tropidonophis doriae | reverse complement strand
AGTCAGTTGCCAAGTGTCTGAATTTTGATCACATAACCTTGGGGATGCCACAATGATTGCAAAACATGTGAAAAATGGTCATAACTTTTTTTTCAGTGCCATTGTAACTTTGAAAGATTACTTAACAAATTGTTGTAACTTAGGGACTGTCTGTATATACATTCTGTAGTTTGAAGCAACTCAATTTTAAAATATCACTTTATTAGTCCAGTCGCTCATTATCTATAGCTTTTTTTTCCCATTTTGTTTTAGAACTTGGCACAGACGCACATGTTAAGTGAGCTAATGTGTGAAATGAAAGAAAAGGGGACAAAGCTAAAAATAGCTCAAAGCCCAGCATCTCAACTGGTAAGCATTCCCTTGGACCGATCTCTGAACATTACATTGTCTGGACACTAACAATGTAATCCTTTTTCTAGTACACAATGCAGGGTTGGGTTCTGGCCTCTTCTACTGCCGGTTCACTCAGGGACGCACTTTGGCCCCACGTGCATGCTTGATGCGCGCATGAGTGCATGCACAGTAGGTTAAAAAATGTTTCTGCGGATGCACAGGGGCAAAAAACAAGATGGCACTGCCTATGGCGCCACCGATAGAACCAGTTCACGGGCATGGCTGGCCGAGTTACTATCTACTCAGCCGAACCAGTCCAAACCCACCTCTAGCACAATGAGCCGTATCATTTTGTAGTTGGCACTAGCGTTTGAATTATGCTCAAGGAATATTGTAGCTGGGGAAAGATGGTTTTTACTGTTCCCCTCCCCCCCCTTTGGATTGTGGGTTTGGGAGACCATCTGGAAAGGTGTGGGACCAATGGAGTACATCATCATCTGTTCTGCAGATAGAAAGTCTTTTTAAACAGACGATGAGCCAGAACAGACCCTTATTCTGACTTACCTGGTTACACTAAATCACTGCTCAAATGTGGTGATTGTTATTTGTACACTTTGCTGAATGAAGCCTGGTTTAGTTTCTCTTTTTTCCCCCTAATGAAAATGTCATCCTTTCAATTCCTCTAATGCCATTAGTTTGTGAGTCCATATACTGTAGCTGGAGTTGATATACCAGATGTTTTTAGAAAATAAACACTTAAAAAATTAAATTGAAAAACCTTTAATGGCCCTTGTGTATGGCTAAATATTTATTTATTTGATGTATATACCACCCATGCTTTCTAGAGAAAACTAGATATAAGGATCTAATATCAGTCTTGATTTTCCCCTGAAAAATGTATTTCTTTGTTATTTGTCCTTGTTTTTGATTTAGATTTGTATTTAGATTTGTATTAGATTTGTATTTTGTCCTTTATATTATGAGTTACTCTTTTATAAATGTTGCTTCGCCCTAACGTTCCCACTATGAAAATTGTTGCCCATTACAACAACAACAAAATCAGCCTATTTTAAAGTTGAAATCATAGGTTTAATCAAAACAAGTTCTGGAGAAGATTCTTCTTCTCTCTCAGGTTTGCGAGACTCTTTAGAATAGATTCGGAAAACATTCTGGAAGGGGAAAGATGGAGGAAAACTCCTATTATCTGAATTGCATGAAATGTTTAGTTTAAACATACATGCTGGGGGTTACTATTGTGTATTAAAATATGTTATTTATTTTTATCCCAAAGGATCCATTGGTAGTGAATCTTTCGAATCCTGGATCTCTGACTTCAGCCATGCTCCTGTTTCTTCATAGCATGAAAGATGCTGGGAAAGGTCCTCTTTCTCCTAAGATTTTATTCAACCAGCTCTGCCAGAAGTAAGGATAATCTTCTATCAGTAATAACTTTGATGTAGAACGTATTTACCTATATAAATTGAAAGTGGTTTATTTAATGTCTTAGGTAGTTCAGTCAATAGAAATGCATTGCACTGTTTAAAAATAAAACAGTAAGCATTTGCATTTTTTGTATGAATTCCCCTTCCTAGATATTAATAAGCTACAATAAGTCTAAACAAAAATAAAGAAATAGATAATTTCTTTTTCCATAGCAACTGTTTAGTGTCTGGTACTAATTCAACTATTGTTAATTTTGTTAGTGTTGCAGCTGTCGGACATTTTGTGAGGACAGATTGTGTGCATAACTACAGGCTCCCTTCTGTTTGTTTCCACTATTCTGAATATTAGGAATGCAGACTTTTGACTTATCTAGAGACTTAGTGGCTCATCAAACATTCATATACTTTTAAATGAAGTATTCTTTTACTTGTTGCAGCTGACAGAAATCGTGAAGTTGGGTAGTATGGTGGTCATACTCCTGATTGTATAGATTTCTAAATTATGTGAAATGTTCACAGAAATAGAATGAGTTACTTTTCATCATTTTTATAATTTTACTGCTTTAATATTGCTAAGTAAGAGTTTCTTTAGTAAATGAATAAACATTAGGTGATTATATAATTATTATTCTGGTATTAAAATGTGTTATTTATTTTTAACCCAAAGGATCCATAGGTAGTGAATCTTTCAAGTCCTGGATCTCTTACTTCTTTCTTCATGAACCTGGAACTGAGAATTGACAATATAGTAGTTCCAAAAATGAGAATAGACCAATATTTCCAATATTATTATTTTTAGATCAGGGGTATCAAACTGGTGGCCTGTGAGCCAGATGTGTCACACACAGGCCATGCCCACTTCAACTCTATGAAGGGAAAAACATTGCGATACGTCAGGGGATGGCAACGTGGCGCCATGAGTTTGATATCCATGTTCTAGATCATTAGAGAGGGAGTATAAAAACATTATGATAAGTCTACACTAAATTCTTAATACTGTATCATCAGTCATGGCACCATCCAGATGTGTGGATTTCAACTTCAAGATTTTCCCAATCATGATCATTGCTATGAATTCTGGGAGTTGAAGTGCTTGCATTTATAAGCAACTAATTAGGAAAGACTCCACCAAATGATTTGAAGCCCATGTTTCTGCCCAAGAGACATTTATCTCTTCTGAGAGAAGACTTAGAGAGATTCAGCCTTCCATCCTTCCGAGGTCGGTAAAATGAGGACCTGGATTGTTGGGAACAATATGCTGACATTGTAATCTGCTCAAAGAGTGCTCTAAAGCACTAGCAATATTTAAATCTAATTGTTATTCCTATCTCAATTCCATCATTATCAAAAGTACGTTTAGCAACCATGATCATTACTTTTAGATCTGTAATTCCCTGCCAGTCAAAATCCAGTTAGGACCTTCTTTGATATCTTTCCACTGGCAAACACAAAATGATCTTACTAAGATCAATTGGTGAAATAGACCTGCTAATCTCAGGTTCCAATTATGTGAAAAACTGAAATGCAGTGATTTTCAAATTATGTTTTCTGGATTGTGCAGAGCTAAATAAATAACGCCTAAAAGCAGTTTTTCTGAAAGTAACAAAATTATTTTTCAACCAGGTATGTTCTAAAGCAGGGGTCCCCAACCTTCTTTGCACCAGGGACCGGTTTCATTTTAAAGAAAATTCTGCAGACCGGCTGGTGTAGAGGAGGAGCAGGGGGGGAGGGGGAACAGGTGGTGCATGAGCACGCAGGGAGAGGGGAACAGGCGGTGCATCTGCATGCGGGTGGGAGTCGGCTCACTCGGCCCTCTAGGGCCTCCAATGGCGCGAACGGCCGCGCCTGCGTTCTCCCACATCCGGCGCGCGCTCTGCCCAGAGGCTGCTCCCTCCTCCTCCTCTCCAGCCCTGTAGCCTGGTTCCTATCAAGCCACGGACCGGCACCGGTCCGCGGCCCGGGGGTTGGGAACTCCTGTTCTAAAGCACTTAGGCCAGGAGTTTTCAGTATTCCATTGGAACTATGTATATACCATGAAATAGGAGACTATTTGTTAATGACAGATTAATCAGTTTGGCCTCTTAGTAATTAGTAGGATTCTTTTTTTTGTAATAATTGAAACTTGGGCCTGAGTTACAGCTATAGATTTTAGGCTAGAGTAGATGATGTATTACCATAAAACCCAAAGGTTAAACAGGATTTGTTTTCAGTAATGAGAGATAATAATCTATGATTTAATAGACATATCTCTTCTCATTCCTTCGGTGTCCTACAATATCACTTTATACTGGATTTTGCTTGGTAATTTATTTATCTTTTAGCCATAGTAAAAAATGTAGATCTTAAATCTTTTCAGGGGAACAAGTAGAAATGGTTTTTTGCGTTTCATTTTATTTATGGTTCATGTTTACACAGCATATACTGCATACTTAAAAAGGAAATTGAATCATGGCATTACTATACAACAGACAGGTTATCTAATAACCTATTTGATTTAAAACAAGTAGACATTTCTTTATCAATATACAATAGAATGATTGTATTCAGATAATTATATTTTTCATGAAGTTGAGTATTAAGATGATAAACACGAATAAGTGTGGCATAGCTGTCCTAATCATCCTTCACTGCTTATGGCCATTAACAGTAATTCAACCTGTTCAGTCATTTATTCTCTAACGCCATACAACAGGTTGTAGCATGTTGGCACTGGCTTCCATATGTCAAGTCGTCTGGGAGTGGTCAGTTCAATCAACCATTCCAGAGTCCTCCATTTTTGCCAGGGATTTTGCTGGGAGCATATTTTCAAGGGGAGAGAAATGCACATCTTTTAGTTGTCAAATCCAAACATATCAATGTGGACTACAGCTTCTGTTCCCCTGCTCCGCATGTTTCCTATCTTATTTTAGTTTTCTCTCAAGGTTTTTTAAAAATCCTTTTCATTTTACCTAAAACCTAGTTAAATTGTACGGAGATTAAGATAATAATAGTAATAGTCAAATTTGACATAATCAAATTTATTGGGGCAGAATACAGATACACAAAACTGAGCCAGTCACTTTCCTCTCTTTCTGTCTTTTCTCCTCCTTTCTTTCTTTTCCTGTTTGCTCAATTGTTTTTAGAATTGTTTTTCATAGGACGAAAACTGTTGAACAAAGGGCTTGTAAAATATATTTTAAAACATGAAATTTGCACGGAGTCTGCAAGTTAATACGTCTGGCCTCAACAGTTCCTAAAAGCAATGTCTCTAGTGATTGTCAAGGATCCCCTAGAACCATGAGGGCAAACCTATGGCATGCAGAGCTCCCTCTACGAGCACGCGAGCCCTTGCCCCAGCTCAACTCCACCATACATGTGCGTGTTCCTCCCACCAGCCAGCTGGTTTTTGGATCTCTGTGGCACATGTAGGGGGTGGGTGGGGCACATGCAGGGGTCACACATGCATGTGCATGGGTCAGAACATGTGGGGGATTATGTGCACATGTGTGGGTGGTGGTAGGGGTGTGTGTCACACACGCATTGCATTATGGATGTGTGTGTGCCCCTTCGGCATGTGACGACAAAAAGGTTAGCCATCACTACATTAGAACTTTTACAAAACGTGAGGAAATGCGAGCGCTATTTCCTCTGTAGTGTAGGACCTTCTTTGATTTCGGAAATTTTCAAGCTTCGAAACTGTCCCATTTTCTTCTCTGGATTCTTTTGTATATATTATTTTCTCTCTTATAGTTATTAATATGTGAAGCTACCTAAGGTCTTTATTGGAAAGGTCCTCTCAGAGCAAATGACAAATGCAATTATTGTGTATAGGATAAGTTGCTGACATACATTAAAACTACTCTTCAGAACATCTTTCCTTAGGCAGCACATTAAAATTGGCCTCCCTGAATTTTTATTGGAAACTCCACTAAGATAGCAATATGTTATTTCTTCTCATAGTCTGGCTTTTTTAGAAAGCACCGTAAGCTCTGTTCTGTCAGTTATAGCCTACACCAAATATAGAAAAGGACAGACAACAGTTATATGCATATGCCATGCTCCACTAGTCAGAGCAAAGAAAGGGCAACTTGGAAATTGGCTGGTGATGGGCAAGAGGAGAAATGGTGGGAGGCAGGGATGGGTCACTCTTAGGGAAAATGGTGTTGGTTTGTGTACATTGGCTCCATGTTCCTGGCTCCTGGACTCAGCCTCCAAGATCCAGTGGTCTGAGCTTTTAGCTGTTGATGAATTCTAGTTCAGACTGTAATGAGATCTCTCCCACCCACGGATTAATAGTGAACGACAATGTCAGGGTTCCAAGTAACACCCGCAACCAAAGAAGACTCTGGGGCTTTAGTTTCCTCAAAGTTCAATTTTATTAGAGATATCATATTGGCACATCTGGGAGAACTCAGAAATCTGAAAGTTTCTAGGTTTTCCCACCCAAAAGAAAGTTTAAGTCCCTGCCCAGCACCCACATGTCCATCACAAGTTCCAATCAGGCACCATCCAAAACTGGAGATGCCTCCCAGTCACCTCATCACAGCTGCAGGGCAAGATGCCTTGACTTTCTGAGAAAGAATGTTATTTCGGCTATATATCACCTACACTCTGTATAATTCCACAGTAGAAAATGTGGCAGGCCTGAAGTCCCAAAGGTAAAAGATGGCTTCCAGATCTGTCAGACAGTATAACAGAGTTGGAAGGGACCTTGGAGGTCTAGAGCTGACCTGACATGCCTTGCTAAGACTTGGCTTAGTATGGAGGGGAACGACCTCTTGGAAATGTGCCCAGTTGGGTGTATGACCCCTGGACCCCAAGGACAGGGGTGGTAGAATGGCTATTGTCATTCTACCTTGAGTTTCTGGTGGCTTTTGCATTGTTTCCCCACATAAGCAGATATGAGACCCTGCTGATTAGATGGGATGCTGCTACTGCACCGGCCTTCCTACTTGGCTTCTTGCAGTTTTGGAGGACTTAATCCTGCTCTCTTTAGGTGCCACCATACACCAGACCTAGAATTAGATCAGGTTTTTATTTGGGGAAGTAGCAATCTGATCTGAAGTCAACGTTAATCCTTTATCAGATCATTTTGAGCTCCCTGTAGCTGCTCCTCACCATAGGGAATGAGATTTGTTAAAGTGGCCCCATATAGACATTTTGAATGGAACAGGAAACAAAAAACAAGTTTCCGATTTAGGGATTTGGTGATTACACAGAATAACTTCTAGAAAACACAATTATTTTGGAACCATAGAATAAGAGGTAAAGTTATAATTATACTTACCAGTACTGTAAAGAAGATCAGAAACTACTTCTTTGTATCCTTTTTCTATTTTTCTTTTACCTGTATCCTTCCCCCTCATGTGATCTTGGGGTTTCACAGGAAATTTGGGGTCTTGTTGCCTGCAACAAGGAGGTTAGATTAGCTGCATCTGAGAAAACTGTATATGGAAAATTCCTTAGTTTACTGGCAAACCCTGGGAGAGGTGGTAGAAGAAACATATAGAAGACAGCTAGAAGAGGACAAACTTGAGTTCAAAAGTGTGTGTGTGTGTGTGTGTGTGTATACATACTTAGGGTGATAACAGCAACAAAACATGGTTATTTTTCTTCTCTTATGTCCATAGATGGGTGGCTGGCTGGCAGCCCTATTTCTCAGCCCCCTGAGAGTTGGGGGAACATTTTAATTTTAATTTTTCATGTCTTTGTTCTGTACAATGTTATTGAATTGGTTTTGATAATCCTGTGTTAGCCTTCCACGGTCACAGTTTGTGAGTTGGATGGTCATAAAAATTGATTAAATAAATAGCAACATCCATTCTTCCAATAGAAATCAGTTCAGCTTTTCAGGGACAGTTTAAAAAACTGTGTTGCATTTAAAATGATGCTACTGTCAAATTAAACGTGACTGATTTTTTCGATTTCACAGATAAACTCAAAAACTAGGAGCATCACCCCCATATATACCTTCATCAATCTAAAAATATTATTTCAACTTTCCTGCCTGGTCACCTTGAAGCATTCTTTTTTTGCAAGTGACTATGAAAGTCTGTATCCCCTTTTCATCTTGCAGTTTTGTTTATAGAAGTACAATGACTGGTCTAGTAGCTTAGCTTAAAACAGTGTATGCTGAATATTCTTCCATTTTAATCTCCCAATAGTTATAAATCTTTTAAAAGGCTGTCTCTAAGTTAAACAGTTGGGCTCTTTGATGCACTGCTTCCCAGCCATCAGGATGGTTGATGATAACTTGAGTCAATGTCTGTCTTAAAAAATCAGAGTGATTCTGTTGATTCATGAAATGAAAATAAAATCCACACATTCATAGCATGGTAGTAATTTCATTACACCTTATCACAGGACAATATACGCTAAAATACTGTGTAACACTACACAATATTTTAGCGTATATTGTCCTGTGATAAGGTCTAATAAGGTCTAACTTTTTGACAAGATATTTGGGCAATGTGAGAAATTTTGAGCAGGCTGAGAACTTAAACTTAAAGAAATGGGAAAGAAAGCCCAGAAGATGAGATGCAGAACATGAAGAGATTCCACCTTGATGAAATCCTTAGTACAGAGATCTCCAAACTGGGCAACTTTAAGACTCCCCAGCCAGCATGCCGGGAGTTGAAGTCCACAAGTCTTAAAATTGCCCAGTTTGGAGACCCCTGTATTAAGGATTTCATCAAGTTTCGAGACCCCAGCCTTAGTAAAAGAAAGTTGGAAGTTCCTATTGCAATTTCCAAGGTTCTGTACCTTACCCCTAATTCTTGTACAGGTAGTCCTCAACTTACAATCACAATTGAGCCCAAAATGTTGCTCAGTGAAATCTGGTTTCCTCATTGATTTTGCTTATCAGAAGGTCGCAAAGGGGATCACGTGGGACATTGCAACCATCATAAATGTGAGTCAGTTGCCAAGCATCTGTAAGTAAATCAAGTGACCATTGGGGATGCTGAAATGGTCGTCAATGTGAAAAAATGGTCACAAGTCACTTTTTTCAGTAGTCTTGTAACTTCGAATGGTCACTAAGCGAACAGTTGTAAGTTGAGAATTACCTGTATTAAAGCTCTGCACTTGAGTAGTTTTGCTTTATGGATCATGCCCTGAAGCATTGAGCTTAACAGGTAGCTGGTGGGCCACCCATGTAACCTTTGAAATTCTCCAAAAATTACCACAATCACATCGTAAATGCTGATGGTTTACAACCTGATATGTATGACAATCCCTAGGTAAACTGGGCGACTGTGCCAAAGTAACCTTCCATGGTTGAGAATTGATTAGAATCTGCACTTCCCTATGTCAGTAGAACATCTTATTCTATGTTGTTTACATCCATGGTGGTCCAACTGAGATTTGCCATTTTTGTCACACATCATCCCAAGATAATGTAGTTAAGGTCTGTCATCTTTCAGCCAGATTTCACATTATAGTCCAGTGATGGCAAACATTTTCAGCACCAAGTGCCCAAACTGGAACATGTGTGCACGTGTGCACACTGGAGCAACAGAAACCCGAAGACCAGCTGGCTGGTTTGCATGCACCAGCCAGCTGGTCTCTTGGTTTCCAGCTGGTCTTCGCGGCCTCAGAACACCAGAAACCCGAAGACCACAGACGTGCGCATACCTGTTTTTTTGGCATTTTCAGCCTTTTTTCTGGCCAATTTTCAGGTCATTTTATGGGATGTTTACAGTACATTCTTTGGCTGTTTTGGGGTTAGGGTTTGAGTTAGGAAAACGGCCTGAAAACAGCCCGAACAATGACCCAAAAAACAGCCTAAAAATGTCCCCAAAACTGGTTTTTTTGGTCGGTCTTTTGGGCCATTTTCAAGCCGTTTTCCGACATGCCAGTGTGTATGTGCACACCAGAAATTAGAAGAGCAGCTGGAGGCGGTGTGCATGCCCTCAGAGATGCTTCTGCATGCCACCTCTGGCACCCATGCTATAGGTTTACTATCAGGGTATAGTCTTTTGGAATCGAGAAGGTTCTTCCCATGTTTTGTCCATCTCTCTCATACTTTTGGTCTGTGTTTCTCACCCTCTTTCTGAATGTTGTTTTTCTCTCTGCCCATCACAGCACCATTGTTCTTGAACATATGTTTGCATGTACATGTTAAACCTCTACCTTTAAGCCTTACAACTCCTTCTCCAGAGACTATCCATTTTACCCTCTGCAGGGCCCCTCGGTTTAAAGGATTGCAACAACAGGACAGCCAGGAGGTGCTCCACTACTTGTTGGATGCAATGAGAATAGAAGAAACAAAGGTAATGTGTTTATTTTTGCAAAAAGATCCGGTTTGACTCAAATTATTTCTTTAAAAAAACACTTTTTGTGCTATTTTATGCTATATATTAAGAAAATGATTTGCTTTGGTCTACATCTTCAAGAAGTATTGCGGGTCTTCAGCAAAGCACTGATGATGTTGTAGCTCTAGGCATAATAGTCAATTATTCCATTTATTAATTTTAAATGGAGCTTATTAATTGGATATTGTCTGATTGCTGTGTGAATTTGTTTTGCAAATCAAACCTACATTTGCTCTTATATTTGACTGTGTTCATGGATTCACTCAAAGAAGTTTATCTGTTTTATATTGCTGTTTTTACATTGTAATATAATACTTATTATAATAATGTAATAAAAAAATTAACTAATGGTAGGTAATAATTATGTGCTCAACTTCAGTGTCGTAACAAAAGTATACTTATAAAAGAATGATAAGCAGCCTGATTGATTTCCTGAATGAGTGTCCCTGTGCAGTGTATCTGTTTGTCAAACACATTTTAAAATATTTATTTTATACTTTCTGTACCTGGCCAGGCGTTGCTGTGTCCCAGTCTGGTTAAATGGCCAACCAATCTGCACACAGAAACACGTACACACAACCACCGTATAACCCCCAACCTACCTACCTACTGTATTTCTCCCTCTCTCCCTCTACCTACC
>JAPKID020006326.1:0-10706 GCA_026931265.2 Tropidonophis doriae | reverse complement strand
AATTGGCCTGTGCGCCACCTTGGGTCCTTTTTTAGGAGAAGGGCGGGGTATAAATAAAATTTGATTATGATTATGATTATATTGCTGCAGCCACCTATCCCCCCTCCCTCATCTGCCTGCTAGCCTGTTTGCGAGCCATCTGGGACTTAGACCTTCTTGCCAGCTTCCCATTGACTTTGGTTGTTAGAAGCTGATAGGAAGTTACAAAGAAGTTCTTGCTTAATGACCTATGATTCTCATTTAACAACAGCGTCAGAGACTGCTGAGGTTTCCATTGCTAAGAAATGCAGTCATGTGATGTCGCTTTTTATGACCATTTAGGGGTGGAAATTGTGGTCCCCATTACCATTGCTAAGCATGGACTATTTGTACAATATCTTTAATTTCACATGCAAGCAAAATACTTAGAATCATCCAATGCAGATTAGAAACCTACATAGAGAGGAAAATGGTAGATGTTCTAAGTAGCTTTCGAAAAGAATGCAAAACACAAGATATTATTGCTGAGGCACATTGAATAATTGAAAACATCAAAGAATACCAGAAATGGAAATCCTGGAGCATCATATTATCTTCATGCAAAGCCTGAACACAGTAAGAAGCAATGCAAATAGTACGTGGTGAAATAGACAGACTTCAGGTTGGCAAAGGAGTGAGTTGAGATACTCTCCCCTTATTTATTTAACCTATATGTAGAATATATATTGAGGGAAGCTGGACTGGAAGAAGAATTTGGTTTTAAAACTGGAGGAAGACACCAATGTGAGAAGGAGAGGTGTACCATGCTCTTATAGCCAGTTCCTTGCTATTATGAGAGGATTTTCATTGCAATATTATTAAGATATTGAACATACATTGGTAATACTATTTGTATATTCTATAATTTTGATAACTTTTAAATTATGCTTTGCTTAAGAGTTTAATGGTTAAAGAGACAATGAGAAAATACTTAAATAGCTTAGATCAGTGATGGCGAACCTATGGCACGGGTGCCACAGGTGGCACGCAGAACCATTTCTTAGGGCACACGAGGCATTGTCCTGTCAGCTCCAGCACGCTTGTGTGCGCTGGACAGCTGATTTAGGCCTTCTTTTGAGGCCATTTTTCACCCTCTGGAGGCTTCAGGGAAGCTCCTGAAGCCTCTGGAGGTTGAGGGGGAGGCTGTTTTCATCCTCCTCAGGTTCCTAGAAAGCCTCTGGAGCCTGGGGAGGGTGAAAAAAGTGTGCCAAAAGCTGGGGGTCGCACACATAGCATTATGGGTGTGGCATGCCCACACACAACCCCCCTCCGCTCCCTCTGCTTTTGGTACGCCAGCCAAAAAAGGTTAGCCATCGCTGCAGTAGCATATCATAAACACATACTGTATGCAAACACAACAAGCCAGATATCAATAACCTAGCAACCATTATTTTTAAAAGGAGGCTTCCCCCCCTTGGTTCTAGTTGACTTGCAACACTGTTAGCTGGGCGCAGGTGCATGAAGGGAAGACATGTAGGGGTATCTACTAATGGCAATAACATTTAGACATGTTTCTGGCATTTTTACAGACAGTGAAAGTACAGGGGAATGATATTTCCCACAAGCTGCAGATCTCCAAAGTCAGGAGAAAGGATGAAGGATTGTATGAGTGCAGAGTGACGGATGCCAATTTTGGAGAACTTCAAGAATACAAAGCCCAAGCTTATCTCAAAGTGAATGCAAACAGCCACTCCCGAAGAATGCAGGCTTTTGAAGCTTCCCCAATGTGGCTGCAGGATAAACCTCGCAAGAATATCTCAGCTGCCATCTCTAACAGCGTCCATAATTCTGCCAGTCAAAGTTCCACTGCTAATCCTCCAGTAGATGCCAAAATCCCTAAGCAAAGTCCACAATCAGGTATGAGCAACCATTTTGAACATTTTAAGCATGTGACTACCATGTAATTGAAACTCAAAGCAATGCTATTAGTAGAGAAAAATGATGCTGTTATTTTATATCCTGCATAGAATTAGAAAACATTTTATACAAAAATCTTGATATGCTTAATCCTTATGACCATGCAAAACAAAAATAAACGCCTCATTTGGCATGATAAAATCACATAACAGGTAAAATTGACCTGTTACCTGCATGTGGGTTGTAGCCCACGGTAGGACACTAGAAGTTTGATACATTTTGCTTTTCATACAATGGGATCCTTGAGGGGTGGGGCAGGAACAGAATAACATAGACACCATTGTGATGTTTCAATACAAGTGCCAACCTATTATATATAAGGATCAAGAAATTGTCATCCCAGCACAATGCTACTTTTGTTCATTCTAACTAACATAATCAACTTCTGCAGAGACCCGTGTTTGCATACCTTCTTTAGGATTACAGGAACAGAGCCAAGATTAGGCGGATACATCAAACAAATGACAATTAGTACACCTGACTGACTTAAATAAATCAAAATTATGAAAAAAATTTAAAAGACTAAACTGAAACAAGAGGGATTACATCTAAAGGTCCCTTAAAATATTATTATTGTTATTTTATTAGTATTTTTAATGTGGGAAGGACTGTTTAGCCTCTGTCATTCTATTATTTTTATACAGAAAACTATCCTTTTTGAGCTTTGTCAGGATGAGTCCTTCTAGTGTGCCTGATTATCTTGCTTTAAATGACTCAAGTAGAAAATAAATGATGCTTTGGTAGCTGTATTTGGATTGGTGGGTCACAAGTCCTGAGTTCTGCTTAAATATTTCTTTATATCACTATGTTATCTATCCAGATGCTTTCGCTGGCTATGGACAATGAAGGGTCATTATAGTAGCTGAGTTACAATTTAATAAACTCATAAGATAACTTCGTACAAAAATCCTCAGTCTTCATCCTACCCCAGTAAAATATAGAACAATAATACTGATCCTAATCATATAGAATTGTTGGGAAAATCCATAATAAAATAGGTGCTTGAAATATTTAAAAGTGTTATAAACTTAGCATTGTTTATCACCATCATTAAAATTATTTCCATCAGTAGGAAAGACAATTAATGTAATATAATTAGGCATAAACATATTGTGATACATTTCCGGGGTGGAATAAATTGCCCAGATAGCATCTGGATTTTTCTCATGGGTATATTCTAATAAAGATTAGACAACCTTGTGTCCAGAATATTTTAACATGGACTAAGTAGACTAAAGGGCCTGAACAGGTCCTTCCAATTCTATTTTTGTGATTGAATAAAATGATTTCATGATTGATGAATTATCCTCATTCTAAGAATGTACTCAGCATTTGATGTTCTGTTGAGCAGAATATTAGAAGTACTAGTCATAAATAGTTTGGGAAAGCTTCTCATTATTATTTTTCCAACCCCCCCTCCCCCACAGACCCACACACCACACTGTTAAAAGTTTCCAAAATTCAAGGAAATAGCATTATCCTTAGAAGATAATGTGTGTATTTCATATATTCTTTGTCTGAAAGATTAAGTGCATTCATAAATAGAGTTGCATATGAAATTAAATACCTGAAACTTGCCATGCTCAAAGCTATGAAATTGTGTAAATTTTAAGCAGATTTTCAAATTTTCATCTTTGTAAGGAGAAAAACATAATCAAACATTGCACTGGAGTGTGATCCTAGAAAGTAGAAGGCTGATCTCAGATGTCACCTTGTCAGTTAAACCATATTCAAAATCAAACTGAATTTTGTTGCTCAGGATTTGTTTGATATTTTTTTTCCAAATATGTGCATAGTATTTGTTATTAATAATTTATGATAAAATATGGGCATAAGCCTTTATTTTCAAAACAACTCTATAATATTTTTAACTGAAAGTATTAGTTGTACAGCTAATACCAGGCATCCATTTTTCAAAATATATTTCAGATGAGATTTGTATAAGCCAATAATTCATTCTGATAACAGTGTTCCACATTTTGTTCAAAAATTCAAATTAGTTTTTCTTTAGTAACTTTTCTTGTTCTTCATTTGGTTATTTGACTTCAACAGAAAAACAAAGCTGAGTAAACCTTACTATGGCATATAAGTGTGGAGGCTGGGCTGGAGAATAGCTGGTAGTTACTAACAAATACCAGTTAAATTAGTTTTTGGATCTAACTTAGGTTTTATTATAACTATATAAATACAAGTTTCTACTACATTAAATACATAATAGTGATGCTTCTGTTAGAAGCAAACTTAAACAGAAAAATGTTCAAGAAAATTTTATGTACAGCAGCATCCTATTAATGTGAATTATTTTCAGAGGTAGTATCAAAAAAGTGAAGCTGAAGATTTCACTGAAAATAGCACTGCAGAAATCCATCAAATGGGGGAGAAAATAGTGCTTAAGCCATCAGACAATATAAATGCTAAGTATGATTGGCAACTAATCAGGCCCTTTAACATCTCATGCTGATAAGGGCATTCTCCTCCTGCAATTAGAAAAGGAAACAGTCAGGAAAGTGGGAGAAGAGTGGATATAATTAAGCTATTAAAAGAAACCCTCACATTTCTGCAAATAATATGAAGATTACATAAAATTTGTATTTTAAATATCTCTGCTTTTCATAAAATGGTATTCTTGATCTCTCAGACACAGAATTAATGCAAACATCACTTTTTGGTTTGCAAGCACAGCTATACTATACAGTTCCTTTCTAAAACAAGTAATTCTTATGACACTGGTTACAGAGATTTCTTACAGCAAATATAGTCATTTTTCTCATAAATGCCTATTTCCATGCTACTGCTAAAACCCATTTAAAGGTTATCCTTGATTTACAACAGTTCATTTAGTGAAAATTACAATGGCACTAAAAAAAGTGAATTATGACTGTTTTTCACACATAATCGTTGCAGCCTTCCTATGGTCACATGATCAAAATTCAGATGCTTGGCAGTAGACTCATATCTATAATAGTTGCAATGTCCTAGGGTTATGTAATGCTATTTTGTGATCTTCTGATGAAGTCTCTCGTCAGTCACATAGACTCTCCTCTTTTCCCCCTTTCATAGTCTATCTCAATCCCTCCTATAATTAATTCAGATTTCATTTGAACTGAATTTTCTTTAAAATCATTACTTCAAAACCAGAGATATTTCATGATAAGAGTCTTCTACTCCTCTGTTTGCCACCAGACTTGAAATTTTGGGCTCAGACAACTTAGAACTATGTCGCTTTTGGTCTGACCTAAGTGTAGTACATAGAATAATCTGCTACAATGTCCTTCCTGTCAATGACTACTTCAACTTCAACCACAATACATGAGCACGCAATAGATACAAATTTAAGATAAACCACTCCAAACTCGACTGCAGAAAATACTACTTCAGCAACAGAGTGGTCAATGCCTTGAATGCACTACCTGACTCTGTGGTTTCTTCCCCAAACTCCCCAGACTTTAACTTTAGACTGTCACCTGTCAACATCACCCCATTCCTAAGAGGTCTGTAAGGAGCATGCATAAGTATACCAGTGTGCCTACAATCCCTGTCCTAATGTTCCTTTTTATTCGTATCCATTTCATATATTCAAACTTATGTTCATACTTATATATACATATATGTTATCTTATGCATGCTTGACAAAATTAAAAAAAAAATCCATAGAAGATAGAATCATAAGACTTAAAGGAATCTTGGAGGTAGTCCAATTATTTCCCCAATTTAATAGCCTAGATTTACCTAGCTCCCTCAAAGATTAATCATACAATTTAGTCTCCACACCTGTTATCATCTTTGTTGCTCTTTGCACACTTTCTAAGGTTGCAATATCTTTTTTGAATCATGGTGACTGGAATAAACTAAAACCATGGGGTCATGTATAGATAAAATATAGCATGACAATCTCTTTATAGAATCTGTGTAAATTTATGATAGCATTTCAAGCATTATTCATATTAACTTTCAACTTTAGCTTTGGAAAAGATCTAAACAATTTAACTTTAAATATTTTCATACTTTCCTAATTATGTGTGGATCTCTGCATTCATGTATGCCTTTTCAGACAAATCCCTTCTTTATAACATCCATTGTTGAAGCATCCACAATTTCTGGTGGCAAGTTGTTCCCCTGATTAATTGTTCTAACTGTCAAGAGATTTCTCCTTAGTTGTAAATTAGTTTCTCTCCTTGATTAGTTTCAATCCATTGCTTCTTGTCCTGCCTTCTGATGCTTTGGGAAATAGGTGAGCCCACTTCTTTGGGGCAGCCCCTCAAAAACTGGAACACTGCTATCATATCATCCAAAGTCCTTCTTTTTAATAAACTAGACATGCCCAATTCCTGCATCTGTTCTCTGTATATTTTAGCCTTCAATACCCTAATCAGAAGATAAATAACAAAAGAGCAATATTGAAAGTCATAAAAGGGCTATTATTATGCACAATATAGTACTTTTGCCAATCATATTTTATCATATTGAAACATTTTTCTTGTTAAAAATAACCTTGGAAATTTAAGGAAGAAATTTTATTTAATTGAGTTTCTTTTAATCTTCATGTTTCATAATTTTAATTTGATGAATTAATTTAATGAAACCAAGACCAGGACTATTTAGTATGGAATATATATGTCATTATCCAAACTCTATTCAGTAGTTGGGTTTTTTATAGCTTATTATTAAAAAATGTGACCTAAAAGTGCAGAAGGATATGAATTACACTTAGTACTTATACTATTTATTCTATATGAACAAGTAAAAAAAATAAGTCCAGTAATGGGAGCAAAAGGCAAGAAAATGGCAGAGAAAAAGCAGCTTAATTCCTTCTTTGCATCTATTTTTATACAAAAGAAAGGAATAGCCCAAAACAGCAGAGGGAGGCAGAACAGGTATACAAGTCAAAATAGGCAAATAGTAAGAGAACATCTATGCACTCTGAATGAGTACAAATGAACTGAACCAGATGATTTGCATCCCAGGATTCTAAAGGAGCTAACAAATGTTATTTTGGAACCACTGAATGTAATCTTTCAAAGCTCTAGAGCACAGGAGATGTACCAAAGGACTGGGAAAGAGCTGATGTGATACCAATGTACAAAAAGGTAGGAAATGGATCCAGAAAATTATAGGCCAATCAGCTTGACATCAATATTGGGAAAATCCTGAAAAAGATAATAAATTGAAAGATTAGTGAATACCTGGAAGTGAACAAGTTGATTACTAGAAGCCAGGATGGTTTTGTTACAAACAGATCATGCCAGGCAAACTTTATATCCTTCTTTGACAAAGTAACCAAATTAGTGGATTAACAAAATGCTGCAGCCCCTTGCCATGACCATCTCACCATGGCCAACTTGCAAGTTGGCCATGGAAAGATAACTAAAATCTTTCCATGGCCAACTTGCTGTGATTGTCTTGCCACCGCTAACTCACCATTGGACAACTTGTCTATACTCTATGGAAGAACTTGCCGTAACCAATTCCACATGGGATAACTCAATGCAATAAATATCTGCCACTATTTCATCAACATTATTTCCACTGACAAAGATGGAAACAGCATAGAAGAAAAAATGGCATATAACATTTATAACATTGAGTTATCTCACATGAATTGTCTCACAACAAGATGTCCCAAAGTGAGATGGCCATGGGAAGATAGCCATGGTGAATTGGCTGTGGCGAGTTTTCCTAGATCCATTCTGGACATACTATAATAGAATTTCAATAATAATCACTATCAGTTAATTGCAAAAAGCAGCTTTATTTGGAAGTATCATCACAGTGTTGTTTACATCCTATGACGATATCTATAATATCATCAAACATCCACATCTGCCTATCTCAGGCCCTTGAAAAGGACTAAATAGATAGATAAAAGGGTCAAATCCCAATATGAAGGGAGGCACGAGGACTCCCAAAAGGCCAGGCAGAACCAGCAATGCACACCAGACAGAAATTTGGTGCTGAAAAGGATTGTGCATGCTCCCATTTCGGCACTCGTTGCCAAAATGTTAGCCATCACTGCTCTAGGGATTGACATACATACACAGTAGACAAAACTGCAAAAAATCATGCATGTGTGCATGGTATCCAGTGGTTCACTGGTATTTGTGGCATCTCTGGTCAAATTTCTTGGCAGGCCTGGTAACTCCTTGATTTCCAATGTCTTTGTCCAGGCCTGGCCACCCCAAGTAGCTCCTTGCTAGAGCTTTCATCCAAACAATTCCTGGGTGCCCCCCTATGTAGAGAATCCATTACCTTGGAGAAAAGATTGGATGGAATGATGACCTTGCTGCCCTACAGCACACATCCTTTGTGGGTTGACAGTTCATTTGTTTGAGAAGTGTAGAGCTGGAACTCAAGGGCTGGCCAAGCCTTGGCTATCTCCTTAACATCCAGTTGAGAATGCAGCTAAGGATTTTGACCATGGTGGATTCAGCTGCAATGTCTCCTGCATGTAAGGATGCTTCAGAAAGGTCCTGGATTGCCAAAATATGACAAGCTGGGGCCTGATCCAACTCAGTCTGTGGTAGAGACTGTCGTCTGAGAACATCAGTGTGGCCCATTTCCTTGCCTGGCTTGTGGAGTAGACAGTACGAGTATGCAGCCATGAAAATTGACAAGCATTCACGATGATAGGATCGGTGGTGTCTGTTTGTCAGCTGTGAAGAGACCAAGCAGAGGTTTGTTATCTGTAAAGATGGTGAAGGTTTGTCCATATAAGAAGTTGTGAAACTTCTTAGTGCCAGCCATTATGGCAAGGACTTCCTTGTCTATCTGGATATACTTCCTTTCAGCTGGTGATAATGTTCTAGAATAGTATGCGATGGGGGCCTCTCTACTATCTGGCATCCTGTGGCTTAGTATTGCCCCAATGCCATATGGTGAAGAGTCACAGGCTAGTGTAGGTATTGAAATGATTTTACTGCCTTGAACGCTGTGTCTTGTGTGCTCGACCCGACCCAGAGGGCTTGCTTGTCTAGTAGGTGGTGTAGCGGTTCTGCCAGGGCAGCCTTATGCAGTAAGAAGAAGTGGTAAAAATTGAGCAAGGCCAGGAATGCTTGGAGCTCCCCCTTGGATTTTGGTATGGGGGCTTACTGAATTGCCTTTAGCTTTGCTTCAGGTGGGTAGATTCCAGCACCATCAATGCAGAAACCAAGGAATTCTGTGGATTCCACGCCGATCTGGCACTTTTTCCTCTTGAGTTTTGGGCCTGCCTTGTGGAAGTGTTGGAGTACTGCACGGAGACATTCTGCCAGGACTGCCACTGATTCCCCCATGATCAGGACATCATCAAAGTACAGGCAGAGGCCCAGAATGTTCCTCAGTGTTTGTTCCATAATGCTTTAGAACAACCCTGGTTCTATGTTTACCCCAAACTGCAAGTGGTGCATTCAGAATGCACCTCTGTGTATGACTATTGTTTGTGCTTTTGTGGCAGTGATGTCTACCAGTAGCTGCTGGTAGGCTTGGGCGAGATCTAGCTTAGCAAAGATTCAGCCTCCCTTGAGCAAGGCGAGGTTGTGGCTTACCATTGTACAGGATAAGAATTCTGCTGTAGTGCCTTGTTTATGGTGCACTTTTAGTCTGTGCAGATGTGAACAGCTCCATTACTACTGGATCAAGGTTGAGTGAAATGGATGCCCCTTTGTATTGTCCCAGTTCAGTGTTGAATATATCAGCAAATTGTTGGCATACTGCTTCTAAATTGGCTATTTGGGTTCGATGGATGCAGTTACCCTGATGCTCATGGCCTCAAACCAGTTCAGTCCTATGAGGATGATGCGAGGCTTGTCTATGACCATTACGCTGAGGGAACCCTTGAACTCTCTGAATTGTTATTTAATGGTAACTTTACCCTTTATGGGAACTTGGTGATTCTGGAAGTCCATTAACACTAAGCTTGATTACTTGAGCAGGATCTGCCATCGACTACATTTGTAAATGTAGTTGAAGGTCATGGAGATGGACAGGGTCAATCCAGTATCTAGCTCCATGGAGCATGGACCCCTTGAAATATTGGTTTGAGGGTTATCTTTTCTTTGATTGAACGTTCAGCCTCTGTGCATTGGATGCTACACCTTCCCAAGCAGCATTCAACTCTGTTCTGTCCTGAGGGCCTTTTTCTTTTGTGCTGCTGTGACACAGGCTTAGTTTCCTGCTGAGGGCCTCTGTATATTCTGGTAATGTGCCCTTGCTTTCCACAGGCATGGCATACTCTTGTGTGGAATGTGCACTCTGATGCTCATGGCCTCAAACCAGTTTAGTCCTATGAGGATGATGCAAGACTTGTCTATGACCACTACGCATGCATGCTGTCCTCTGCAGCTTGTAGGGGAATTGCTTGCTCTGTGGAGTGTGGCCTTCTGAGTGGTTCTCTCTGCAAGCAAGCAATTTTTTCGATCTCACTGACCTCCCCTGAGCCTTCTCTTGGTGATCTCTTGGTGGATCGCTGACATTTTTGGTAGATTGCTGGGGGCCAGGTGTGTGTTTTTGGTGGCCAGAGAGTCTTCATACCCTCTCCAGCAGCCTCATCCACCATGACTTCCTTCAACGCTTTTTGGAAAGTCAGTTTCTCTATGGCGAATAGGCGCTGCTGTAATTTATTTATTTATTTATTTATTTATTTTATTATATTTCTATACCACCCCCTCTCCCCTCGGGGACTCGGGGCGGTGAACAGGAATTTAAAAATATATAAAAACATACAAATATTCAATTAAAATGTAATTAAATTCAATAGCTATCCTGTACTAAAACCTAGACTAAACAATTAAAACCCC
>JAPKID020006325.1:0-10706 GCA_026931265.2 Tropidonophis doriae | reverse complement strand
GTAAGACCACACCCAGAGTACTGCCTCCAGTTTTGGTCACCGCACTATAAAAAAGATGTGGAGACTCTAGAAAGAGTGCAGAGAAGAGAAACCAGGATGATTAGGGGACTGGAGGCTAAAACATACGATGAACGGTTGCAGGAACTGGGCCTGGCTAGTCTAGGGAAGAGAAGGGCCAAGGGGGACAGGAGAACAGTCTTCCAATACTTGGAGGGCTGCCACAGAGAGGAGGGGGGTCAAGCTATTTTCCAAAGCCTCTGAAGGTCAAACAAGGAATAATGGTTGGAAACTGATCAAGGAGAGAGTCAACCTAGAAATGAGGAATTTTCTGACAGTGAGAAGAATCAACCCATGGAACAGAAGTTGCCTTCAGAAGTTGTGGGAGCTTCATCCTTGGAGGCTTTCAAGAAGAGATTGGACTGTCATTTGTGTAGGGTCTCCTACTTGAGCCCCCAGGGGGTTGGACTAAATGACCTACACGGTCCCTTCCAATTCTATTGATCTAAGACCTGCCAGTTGGTGCCAGGAGTTTTCCTGCCTTCAGCATGTCCTGCTCTGACTTTGGCATAGCCAGATCTGGCCTTACCAAGAATGCTTCACCTTCAAAATGGTCTGTTCCAAACTTTGTGGAAGAGTTCTGATCTCAAGATTAGACTTATTTTGAGTTCTGTTCTATCTCCAGCTTAGAACCTTTTGACAAGATTTCAAATAGATCTTTTTAAAAAAAAACATTTTCAATTTCATAAACTCCCTTAGTTGTGAAGCCTTTGTGTCTCCTTCAGAGCTGGCACAAAGCCTTGTTATTACCAGGCAGCTACTAAGCCCTGTTCCTTTCGGGGGTCCCATTAGTGACCCCAGGAGCCAGCTGGTTTTGCCTCTGTTGATCCTCATTCTGATGCTTCCTCTTTCATTTCCTCAAAGCAAACCAGCGCATGACTAATAGGAGAAAAGAGAATTTTAAGTGTGGGAAGAAAAAGCCTCACAACCACCTTGCTTCTAGAATGTGGGTGGAAAGAGAAATTATCGAAGCTAAGTAGGCTGAGTCAACCACTCCCATGTTTATGTCATAATATTTACTAAGTGGCCAAGACATTTCTGGCTTTTAGCTAACAGGGCAATTTTTCTAATTCATTCAAATTTGTTCCTGCTATACCTAGAGTTGTACAAGTTACCCTGACCTGAGCATCATGACATCACTCTTCAAGGCATCCAATGTGTGATGACATCATGATGCCTCTCCTGCAGATGCGAACCTGCCATCATTATTGTCAGATCCCTAAAAGTGAGACTGCCATTCAATTGGGAGGAGGGGGGCCGTGGGGTCGATTTATGAGCAGTGCCTATGACAACTGATACTTTACAACAGGTTTCCTGGCGCCAAAGCACCTTGAGATCCCCTCACCTTTTGGAGGAATGGTTATGATGGCCATGTGGGACGTTTCACTTTAATGTCTAACAGAAGATAGCCATAGGAATGTATGTTTATTCGGCTCTCAGAGCAGTTGATAAAGGAAACATCTTCACACTTGTATATTGGCTAACATCTGCATTCCAACTAATGGGAGGGGTCTCTACTGCTTGAATTCTACCTGCATTTCCTAAGGCCGGGATGGCGAACCTATGGCATGCGTGTCAAGAGATGGCACACAAAGCCATTTGTCAGGGCACATGATGTGTTGCCCTGTCAGATTGCCAGTGCACATAAACATGCTGGCCAGCTGAGTTCAGCCATTTTTAAAGCCATTTTTCATCCTCCTCAGGCTTTATAGGAGCCTGAGGAGGGCAAAAACAGCAAAAACAGCCCTCCAGAGGCTTCAGGAGTTTCCCCATTCCCTCCCTACTCCAGGGGAAGGATACTGCACAATTCCCATTCCCTCCCCACTCCAGGGGAAGGATACTGCAAAATCCTGAATCCCTCCCCACTCCAGGGGAAGGATACTGCAAAATCACCATTCCCTCCACACTCCAGGGGAAGGATACTGCAAAATCTCCATTCCCTCCCCACTCCAGGGGAAGGATACTGCAAAATTCCCATTCCCTCCACACTTCGGGACCAGCCAGAGGTGGAAAGTTCCACTGGGCAAAATCGGATCTGTTGGGAAGCAAAGCTTGTGGGAAAGCGGCCATACTCCTGTTTTTATCTTGCGATGCCAGGCAGGCTGCCGGTTGACGGTATATCCACGCTTGTAAACTAGAGCAGACGATGACGCTTCCTGTCGATTACTCAGCTAAGAAAATCCTTTCAGATTTGCAGAATTGCATTCTGAATGGCCATTAAAGGGACAGGGCAGGAAGAGAACAGTTTTGGGGAAGTCTTCGAAAATGGTAGAAGATCTTCAGGAAAGTGCTTTTGAGCCTTAAATGAACACAGAGCAGATTTATAAGTGTAAATATATATTGCACGTTCCTTCTTGACACGCTATGTTTCTTTGTGTGAGGAACTGCTTCAGGGATAGGTAAGCTGTATATATTCTAAAACAGTCCAGTCCAGGAAGTTGTATTTTTGCATGTTCAAAAATAATTTGAAATATTGATGTTTTCTCTGATTGTGTTTACATATTTCCATTACATATTTCCATTATAAGGCAAATAATTGTTATTCCTCCTCTTTGCAAGATTTTGCTTTTGAGATCATGTCTGCCTTTTTAAAGTGTCATTATTAGCTATCCTATTGTTGTGCCTTGCAGAATAGGCTCAGAACAAATGAAGCAGTGTAGCAGAGTTAAAAGGGACCTTGGAGGTCTTCTAGTCCAACCCACTGCTCGAGAAGGAGACCCTATATACCATTCCAAAAAAATGGCTGTCCAATCTCTTCTTAAAAGCCTCCAGTGATGGAGTATCCACAACCACTGAAAGGAAGCTGTTCCTCTGATTAATTGTTTTGTCAGGAAACATCTCTTTTAGTTCTACATTGTGTCTCTCTTTGATTAGTTCTCATCCATTGTTTCCTTGTTAGTTCCTGTAAATTGCAATTCCTGCACATTTGAATTGCAGGAAAATATGACTTCTGACTTTCTTCAAGGCAGATTATTTTGAAGAGCCAAGAATTCTCCCAAGAAATCCTGTCTTAATTCTATAAAATAGTTTGGTAGGAGAAGAAGAAGAGAACTTACTCTGATATAAACCTACCTAGTGCTTTCACAATGGGGACGAAAAGGTGTTTTGGGCACAGTGATCTACTTTGTTTTCCCGTGAGACAGTAAACTCATTTCTCAGCCAATCCCTTTAAGGCAAAATTTAGGTTATGACTGGAAAGAAGAAGCAGGCCAATCAGAAAGAAGAGGGAAGATCCCAGCATTGGCATATTGGGAGGAACTGAGTTTTTAGAAGTACTGTTTTTTTAAAGAAAAAAATGCAAAGAGAGCAAGAAGTAAAAGCAAAACAATTTAACTCAAAAACAATCCAGGGAGGGTTGAGGTTTGTACAGCATATCGGTTGAAAAACCAAGACCTAATTGAATTTTTAAAAGGAACAATCCAGTAGTAAAAGAAAGGCAGCGTTTGGTGTTCTAACTTTGTTCTAGACTAGTCAAGCTGGAAACAAATTCTATCTTTACCTGTTGTCAAAGAATCAAGGTATTTCTTTCTCTTTCAGAAGAATTGAAACAAAGTTGTCTTTCATAACACAAAATTTACTTTTGTCCTCTTGTAACTCTGCCTTGACGTCTGATCACGTTAAGTGGCACCCTTACCAGCATTAAGGGGCGCAATGGCTCAGTGGCTAAAGATGCTGACCTTATCAGCTGGAGAGTTGACAGTCCGGGTTTGAGACCCGAGCACCACACAATGGGATGAGCTCCCATTCTTTGCCCCAGCTCCCGCCCACCCAGCAGTTCGAAAGCACGCAAATGCAAGTAGATAAATAGGTACTACTTTGGTAACAAGATTCCGTGCGCCTTTGGTATATAGTCATGCTGGCCACATGTCTACAGAAGCATCTTTGGGCAACCCTTTCTCCCTTTGGCCAAGAAGTGGAGATGAACACCATGCCCAAGAATTGGGGGACTGACAAGGAACTGATGGGGAAACCTTGACCTTCTTCTTATCAAAGCTACAGTTAGATTAAAGGATGGAATATTCGCCTGAAAAGTCTGTCTCCCACTTCTAGGCTGTGCCGCCTGTTGACTGAACCATTTGTGAGTCACAGATATTAAAGTTATAGCTCAACTCATGACTGAATTATATAAATGAGATAAAGAACAGGTGCATTTGTGGAGTGACTACTTTTTCACACTTGACACTGCATGGTTGCTAAGATAATAATTCAACCTTTTGTGACTTTGGCAAACAGAATTTGGGGCAGGTAAAAATTATCCTAATCTGGGAAATATATATATATATATATACTGTATATATAGAAATTTGGATGTAATCTCACCTGTAAGTTGCATTCACCAAGTTTATTATTTTGAACGGCGTAACAGAACGAAGCATTACTATATAAAAATTCAGAAAAACATCATATAAAATGTGCATTAAAATATAAGACACCAGAGCAGTGAATTATTTCAAAACATAAGAGTTGATAAATAAAATTACAAATAGAATTAAATTATGTATTAGTCACTAGAATGACTAAATCTATGGCTGATCTCTAGATTGTTTAGCCATTGCACAGCACTACCCTCGAGATGATATATTTCATGCAGAGATGCAGGGAATATTTTGAGGGCACCAAATTTACCAGATTGAATCATGCTGATCAAGCTAGTCCACGTTTGTTTTTGACAGCGAATTATTCAATAAACCGGAATGACTGACTTTGCCAAACCCAGAACCAAAAGTCTGGCCAAAAGTCAACCAGGCTTCACATGGTTTTATCTCTGTCTTTGGCCCTTATTTGCAAAAAGGTGATGATGAAACAGGCTTGCTCAATACCTCTGTTGTATGGATTAAGAGTAACAACTCAATTGTATATAAACAGATGAATCTGTTACATTTATTTTTCATTGTGGTAATGCAGGTGTCTCTGAGATGACCACAATTAAGCCCAAAACTTCTGTTGTTAAGTGAGACATTCATTAAGTGACTTTTGCGATATGTTAATTGTATCATGTGGAAGTTCTGGAGGCCACCAGGTGAAGCCTTGGTGGTTCCCAAAACCCGGGCTAATCGCCATGGTCCATATCTAAAATGGGGATCTTAATGCAAAATGGATAAGAATTAGACTTTCCATTTTTTCCTCCTTTGAATTGAGGAGAGAAAGCTTAAAGAAGTTTCTTTGTATTCTGAACCACTGCAGACTAACCTCACTTAAGGCTTACATGACCACATTGTGACTGTTATGGATCTCCAAATGGCAGGAAACAGCCGTCAGTGTTGAGCTGTTGTGGTTTGAGGTTCTTTGGAAGCCTTGAAAAATAATAATTTTAGAGTCACAGATCACTCTCGTTTCCCAAAAGAAAAAGAAGACCTGGGTTACCAGACACATCTTGTAGTTTACTTTTTCTTTATTTTCTTTATTTAGTTTGTCCAACACGTACAAGGTAACAGGTGTAAGTATGAGCATGGACATAAATAAAGGAAATGAATACAAATAAATGGGGACAGTAGGATAGGGATGGTAGGCATGCTGGTGCGCTTATGCACGCCCCCTTTATGGACCTCTTAGGAATGGGGTGAGGTCCATGGTAGACAGTTTGAGGTTGAAGCTGTGAAGGTTTGAGGCTGTAACAACGGAGTTGGGTAGAGCATTCCAGGTGTTGACCACTCTGTTGCTCAAATCGTATTTTCTACAATTGGGTTTGGAGCGGTTAATCTTGAGTTTGTATTTATTGTGTGCTTGTGTATTTTTGAGGTTGAAGCTGAAGTCATTGACAGGTCATTGTAGGAGAGAATTTTGTGTACTGCCCTTAGATCAGATTGTAGGTGCTGTAGATTTAGGTTGTGCAAGCCCAAAATTTCAAGCCTGATGGCGTAAGGGATTCTGTTGTGAGTAGAGGAGTGGAGGACTCTTCTCGTGAAATACCTCTGGACCTGCTCGATTGTATTAATGTATTGATGTATGGAGTGGTCCTACAGAGAATAACTTTGAATCCTTTTTAAGGTTGGTATTTGATGCGTCTTCCCTGCAGAAGTTCATCATGGCCCGACAAAGCTGTTTGAAAGGACCTGAGCTGCATAACCTTTGAGCCTCTAAGCAAACGTTATTTTGTTTGATGAAGTGTGCTGGGATTTGCATAACGAAAGGGGAACTGCAGAAGTGGAACTCTTGAAGGGGGTGGCAAAGATTGGGCATTTTATTGGTTATCTGCAAAACGAGTCTCTCAAGCCGCCCGTTCAGTGCTGCAGATTCTCTGCACTTTGCTAAGAGGGCCGATGATTTTAAGCTTCAAGAGCAGATTGAGAGAAGGTCTTTCTTGACCCGGGCTTCAACAGAATGGGATGGATGTTCTGAACTAGTCTTTATTAAAACTCTATTTTTTAAAATTTCTTATGCAATAGATCAGGATATCGACTCTGTTTCCCCCACCCCAAAAAATAAGCCCTCCCCTGAAAATAAGCCCTTCCCTAAAACATTGAAAGGCATGCGCAGGTGGTCCCTGCCATTTCCTGGAGGGAAAGGGGAGACCACACCCCACATGCTTCACATGCGCCTATCATCCATGCAGAATGGCCTCGCGGAAGCCGGTCCTGCAAACCCTAGCTACCATGCCCCTTCTCATAGTGGCAGCTGGAAAAAGAGCAGCAGGCCCAGCGTCGCTAAGGCTGGCAAGAGTGCGCCAGAAACAGAACTTCCAGGCCTGTCTGGATCAGCTGATCCTTGGGCCGAGGTTAAGGGGCCTCCTGCACTTCAAAAATAATAAGACCTCCCCAGAAATAAGGCCAAGCATTTATTTCTGGGGGTCAAAAGAAAATAAGATCCAGTCTTATTTTTGGGGAAACGGGGTAATTTAATTTATCCTGTTCTCCAGCATAATTCTTTAGCTTTTGATTTTTTTTATAGATTCCATGTGATTTCAGGGGGGTAAAACACTTCAGGGAAAACGTAAAATATTTAATTCCCATGTTTCCTGTGTTCAAATTCGCATATAATGGAAGTAAGCCTAAAATTATATAAGCAACTAAGAGAGTACAAAACCCATATGGTGATTCAGGAAAACCCATTCATGACAATGTATTAATATTTATACAACACCCTAAAATTTCCACTAAGATTTTCAGGAAAATAAGGCTAAAACACTTTAGAGAAAATGCAATTTATTAATTCCTGAAATAAACTAGATTTGCATTTAAAACAGAACAAAATACCTTAATCTGCACTATTACTGTTTTCTGTGGATTTGTTTAATATAGAAAATTAATTTGAATTACTCTGTTTCACTCTTTTTTTTCAGAAAGCAGAGCCAATTCTGCTGAGCTGTGATGTATAGTCTAATGCTTTGAAGATGGATATGCTAGTTTGGCTTTGTGGAAAATGCTTCATATATTAGATGTGTTGGAGTATTGATGGTTTAAAACTTTCTGCCAAGCGCCGAGAATGTATTGGTGTGTCGGGAGAGAAGAATCTGCAGAAAATGGCGAGAATCCCAGCGAGGAGCAAGAAGGTAAGCATGAAACCAGCATGCCTGGTTTTTTTACTTATCTGTTAGTCCAAGGACCGGCAACCTGTGGCTCTGGAGCCGCATGTGGCTCTTTCATCCGTTTGCTGGGGCTCCCTGCCACCAATCAGCTCCACAATTGATAGGGCTTTTGCTTGTGACAGATAGAGGAAAAAGGATGCCGCGCTAGGAGGAGACTCTATGTTGGGGGAACTGGACTTCTGGTCAGCAGAGGAAAAAGGATGTCACTCGAGGAGGAGACTCTATGGTAGGGGAAACCGGACTTCCAGGCAGCTTCAGATTTGAACGGGGGGCTTGCATTGAGGACGTTTATGGCTCTGTGAAAGTTTAAGGTTGCCGACCTCTGAGTTAGTCAACGGAAGGTTTGGTCAAGTGGCATGAATCCTTACATGGACAAGTGTGAACAAGGATGGGATAGGTGGACATGGCGTTCCCAACCTCTGTTTTTCTCCATTACTCCTTCCTTCTTTCTCCAGTCCAAGGGAGATACTTACAGACTGTTGGCAACATGCACTCAACCAAGTGAGTGTAAGAACTAGGAGCTGCGTTCGCAACTGACACAAAACTTGACTGTGGTTAATTGCGTTTGGTTTTTTTTGGGGGGGTGTGATGATTGTAGCATGCCAATCCAACTTTTTGGATGGTTCATGGTTGATGGACTGCAGAAATTTAGCTCAAAATCCTCATACATGTGTTATGGGAATATAGAGGGGCAGGATAAATTCTTTCGTCCTGTATTGGTGAAAGGTTTGTGATTTCCCCCCACTATACACACACATTCAGGGTCTTTGGTGAGCAAGGTAGTCCTGTCACTAAGGAAAATGAAACAGTTTCCTCTAGTCCCAGATTTGGGTATCAGATTAGCAGATCGTCACTTGCTTAATTTGCTCTGCTACAGAGGCAGAGATATCTGGGGTTTTCTGTGCCACATGCCTAAGTAACTGGCGATTTTTGTGTGTCATTGTTTTACGTAGGAGGACAATTACCAATTGTTAGATCCCCTTAGGCTGAAAAATGTCTCAAGTTGGTTCTTGCAGGTATCTGTTGACGGAGAGCTGGGGTGACATCTTACCTAGTGAGCAGTCTGGAAAGACTGCAGAGCTTTCCAAAATGAAGCCAGATGTGTCAAGTTGTGGGTCAGGATGTGGCTTTTTTTTTTTTTGCTTCAAATGCCAAAATTTTATTTTATTTTTTTTCTATATAAATTTGTTATTTTCAACATAGAAACAAGTAAAAACATTATTCATTTTCAGCTTTGTACAACATGTCGTTCGGTCATGACTTCTGTGCATCAGTACTTAAAATTACAAACATAGTTATCAATTTTCCTTCCAATATATGTACATCACCTTATTTTCCACATAGTAACAGCTAGTATTTATCAAAATCAATCTTTTTCTATCGTTATTCAATATATAAAAAGAAAAGTAGAAAATTCTCCATAAATTCCTGTTTTATAACATTATTTTCAATTATCTCTGGAAAATACTTTACTACTATAAAATACATACCCATAATATTTTCTCCTTATAGAACCAAAAGTTTATCCAAATTTTCCATTATATATATCTCTCATTAGTGGTCTAACTAATAATATACAAAAGGGAGAGGGGGCGGTCTAGAAATCCAATTAAATAAATAAATAAATAAAATTTCTAGAATAACATAATCTCAGTTTGTTACAATATCTACCAGTGGAGGCAGGAGTCACATTGAGAATAAGGTGGAAGGAATAGCAATTAAAGCAAAAAGTGGATATTTATGGAGTAAATTTTTCTTTCTTATAACCCAACTTTCTGTTTTTTTTCTTTTAATATATCTTACATCTGGTATAATTGTAACTTATAGAAAGTCAGTGGCAAAAACATTGGTGAATGTCAAAGGCGCACTGAACACTGTGGTCCCTATTTTTCTACTTGCATTTGTACATGCTTTTGAACTGCTAGGTTGGCAGAAGCTGGGATAAGTAATGGGAGCTCACTCTGTTATATGGTGCTAGGGATTTGAACCGACGAACTGCCGACCTTTCTGATCAACAATCTCAGCATCTTAGCCACTGAGCCACAGCATCCCTAGGAGATGGAGAGCTCCATGTAAAAGCTCCGTGAAGACATTGGATAAATTATGGAAACTTAAACATAATCCACTGTGCTGTATTATTTAGTTGTGTGAAGAGGCTTTAGTCCTTTAGTGAATTTCACAGGAAAATCCAATCGTTTCTATAATAACCTTGTGAAATTGGTCGGTTTCCTAATCTGGATGAGGAAAATGAATGTAGCACACAAGCTGGGATGTTGGGTTCAGGACAGAATTTAATTTGAAACTGGGTCACTGTACTTGCAGAAATCAATTTTCCTGTCTGTGAAACACAGGTTTCATTGTGTGAGAAAGTTTTGAAGTTTTAAGATTAGCAGAAAGTGAATATCTTCTGGTTCGTTATCCATTAACTGAAAAGCCTGTTAAAGCTGGCCTTTTTTTCTTGCATCTTACACGCTGTCGTGTTGTATGCGCTATCAAGTGCTTGTGTAATACCAGCTCTTAGTTGAAACTACAACTCCGGTTCTGATGCAAATTCTACTTTGCATGTTATCAAAGAATTGGAAGATGTTCAAGAAAGCTGTTTAATGCTCACATCTAAGAAAGATGACAGTCTTTGTAAGAAAGGTTTTTGTTAAACTTTTATTTTATTTTTGCTCCTCTATTTGGTACTTTAACTTTGGAGTTGAATTTATATTTTACTGACAAAGAAATAAAGGGAGACTATTATAGATCTATTTCAAGATAGATCGAGAGCTATTTAGCTCTCGTCAACTAGCCATGCCCTTCTGGGATTCGAACCTGGTCTACTTGCATATTAGGTAGATGTATTAACCTCTAAGCCAAGGGCTCTCCTCGCTTTGTTGGCTTTGGAGAGAAATAAAAATGTATTTAACTTTGGAGATAAGTAAAAAAAAAATACTGTTAAGAAATCAATCTAAAATTGGTTGTGACAGTGGCTAAGACGCTGAGCTTGTTGATCAGAATTGTCGGCAGTTCGGCAGTTCGAATCCCTAGTGCTGCATAATGGAGTGAGCTCCCATTACTTGTCCCAGCTTCTGCCAACCTAGCAGTTTGAAAACATGTAAAAATGCAAGTAGAAAAATAG
>JAPKID020006324.1:0-10706 GCA_026931265.2 Tropidonophis doriae | reverse complement strand
CCTTCAAAATTTTCTCTGTATATTCCACTTACCCTTTTCCTAAGAAAAAATTGTAAAACCAATAAAACTTTTTGAATAAAAAAGATTAACGCAGCCTTCTATCCTTCCAAAGTGGGTAAAATGGGGATCCAGATTGTTGGGGGCAATATGCTCGCTCTGTAAACCAATTAGAGTGGGCTGTAAAGCACTGTGAAGTGATACATGTCTAAGTGCTATTATCAGTCTGTGTCAGAAGTACCGAGGAATAATACAATGGAAGACTAATGCTATACTCTGCTCCAGGTATATTTGCTGTGTTCTATAGAAAGCTGCATATAAAAATAGAAGACTTTTTCTATGCATCTCTACACTGACAAGAACAGTGGTTCTCAACCTTTTCTTCATCTTGAATCACCTTTTATAGCCGTGGACCAATAAGACTAAACTCATGATTTAAATAATAAAATTTCTTCAAACCTTCATGGACCTCTGTTATGACATTGTGGCTCTGCCAGCGGTCCGCGGATCACAGCTTGGGAACCAATGAATTAGAGTTTATGAGGTAAGAAAATATCAGTTACAACTCCCACTATTTGCTTAATAGGGCTACATTTTAACATTTTTCTGGCCTTAATATTCTTGCAACATACAAATCCATACTGTAAGAATAGCCTAATATTTTTTTCAGTCAATGAATGTATAAATTTATTGTCAGTTCTACTTCAAAATCCTGGCTTCCCTGCGCTATACTTCCGTTCTCTTCTCTTTCTTCTGCCCACTATTGACTTTCACATGATCAACTTAGGGTATAGCAATTTCTTATATTCTGTATAGTGCTGTGTAACTTTTAAAAAGTTTTATTAAGCACATTTTGTATTTTTAAATTTAGTTCCTTTGGGAACATACAAAGACATATAACATTTATTGAAAAAATTGCAGAAGAGACTTCAAAATCCCTTTGTTCCTTCTCACCTTTCTCTTCATGATCAGAAAAAAACCCAATCTCTACATAAGCCATTCGAATTTCATTATGTTTTTTTAAATAACACCTGGATTGTTTAACTTCAATTTTTTGATCTTGTGTAGTTTCTTCCATAAAATTGGCCTCTCTTTTTGTAACTGACCACAATGGTGTTTCCTTAAATGCCCATCTAATTGTTCAACCTATTTTTTGCTCTTCAAATTTTACAAAGCAGTACAAATATTTGATACAAACATCTGGATCTAAGTAGAACATAATAATAGAATACAGTATCTACCTTGGGATACATTATCATCCCATGCTTATAAAAACACCAAAAGGCTTGAAAATTCACAAGATCCCTAACAAGCAGTACACCAATAATGCATTTTCTCTTGTGTTTCTTTCTGTATATGGCCAACTACAGTTAGCCATATATTATTTGACAGTACTAACCTAAACACTTGAGGTTGAAGCTGTCTTGTCTACAAATTTTAAAGCATGGAAATTGGCACCTTAAGCAAATGGAGTCAAGTAAACCATACAGTATTAAAATCCTTTGTATAAACATGTATGTTTGAGGATCTTAGCCAAAAAGAAAGAAAAGGACAATTAGAAGACAACGGACAGGACTTTTTCTATCAAGTGCAAAAATACCTGCCAAAAGAGTGTAACTTTTTAAAATACTAATTTTAGAGACTGATTTATTAGTGACGTGTACAGATAAAAAAAACAAAACATAGCACTTTCTTGTTAAATTGGTGAAATAATTATTTTGGTCTGCAATGCAGGACTTACCGATCCTTCCCAGTTTCTTTTTTAAATATCTCATCACAGTAGCTCATGCGTTTTTCAGTGGTCACATAGATTTTGGCCTCAGGATAACTGTCCACAGTCTTCTTCAGCATATTATATACAATGCCGCTTCCATCTTTTCTCATATTTCGGAAAGGTCCCCAGATGACATAAATTGTACTATTGGTTTCCTTGAAAAAGTAGTCTGCGTTTTTCAGCAAGAGGGGGACACTGGTATGGGACACAACTCTTATTGTTGTCCTTTTCCCAACATCTTCTTCATAGCCCTTGGTGGGAGCATTATTCATTCTCCATATACAGGAACCCCGGTCAATTTCAGATCCTACTTTCTGTTCTGTCATCTGACCTGAGTTTGAAATAATGGCACAGAGATCACACTCCAGCTGCAGAGGCTGTTGGAAAAGAACGGGGGGAAAACAGTCAATCAATTTTACATGGCACTTGGAAGCAATTGGTAAAGATCTGGAATCAGGTTATATGGATTCTGTGCATGAATAAGTAGCCTCCAAAGATCTATGATCCATCACTGACAAGTTATATAGCAATGAGTATCAGCAGCCAAACTTTTCTACATGATACTCATGCCTTTCTAGAACATGTGCTTTCCTCCACTTCTTGGTGACTTTTAGATCAGATCAAAAGATATCTTTTTTTTTCATTTTAGTTAGTTTATAGATGACTCTAATGCAAAACCCAGCAATGACTTTAATTTAGAGGGCACTGAGTAAACTCTGACATAAAATTCTCTTTTTCAGCATCTTTTTATCCTCAGTCAGAATCTGCTGCTTAAGGTAAGTAGTTCACTTGTCTAATTGCAGCTCTGATTGTAATGCAAAAAGGATAGCTGGAAAAAAACTGCAGCGTGCACAAAAGTAGATTTAGGAAGAGCAAAACAGGAAGAAGCAACAACAGCATGCTAGAGATAAAAGTCTGCCAAAGGGAATTTTGATGAAAGAAATTGTGACATGAAAGGAGCAGAATTATAGGGGATGAGTAAGTGAAAAAGAAAGGCCAATAGAAAGAAGTGTGGCTCTATTAAGATAGAGCATGAAAAAAGCTTCCTAGACTTCTTTCCGAAGCATACTTGTCGTGCATTTAAAAAATGAAAAGCAAAGGTCAGCAGGTTGGAAGTTCAATGGATACAAGAAAGGCATCCTGAGATCATACGCAACATGGGCTGTGCATATCAATACATCACCAATCCAAATGTCAGTTCAATTTGGATCACTGATTCAATTCGGATTTCTGGACTATACTGGGTTTCCAAATCAGATAATTTAAGGAAGTAAAAATGATTTGGAAAGCAAATTCAATTTAGAAAAAGGACCTTTCTGGAAATAAGATACCAGCCGTAGTGTCATTGGATTAATTTGGAGGCAAATGATTTGATGATTCAATCCAAAAAGTAAATTTGATTCAGAGGCAATCAAACAATTTTTGACCTAAACCCCCTGAACCTCAATTATTTGCACATTACATCAATCCTGTGCAGGATTGCTCAAATTAATTACTCCAGATCTGGTATAATACAATTATTTGAAAACTAACCTTGTTCCATATGATATTCAGATAAGTAGATAGATAGATAGAACATAGAATAACATGGTTGGAAAGGACCTTGGAGGTCTCCTAGTCCAACCTCCACTCAAGGACATTTAGGACAAATGGGTGTCCAATCTCTTCTTGAAAACCTCCACTGTTGGAGGACCCATAACCTCTGCAGGCAAACTGTACCATTCATTAATTGCTCTCACTGCCAGGAAATTTCTTCTTAATTCTAGGTAGGATATCTTTAATAATCTTCCACCTGTTACTACTGTCCTGCCCTCAGGTGCTTTGGAGAATAGGTTAATCCCTGCTTCTCTGGGACAACCCCTCAAATATTGGAAGACTGCTATCATTTCATCCCTACTAGTTCTTTTTGTTAGACATACCTTATTTCGCAACTGTACATCCTATGGTTTAAGTTCCAGAACCCTTTTCATATTTGTTGTTCTTTTCTGCACTATATATTTCTAATTGAAAGGGGGCAGTTAAGAAAATAAAATAAGTGCAAAATGTTGAAGGGAGATAAAATGAATCAACTCATTTGTTGGCATAGCTATTTAATAAGAGGATGAAAATGTTACCAACAAAATTTATTTTCTCTTTATATGTCACCACTGAACACTGCCTAAAAAGTCTATTCTTGCTTGTTTCAAAATCTCTTTTTCTATTCCAAAATGGACTGCAAAGAAGAGCAAATACATTGCTCTCTGCATATATTCATTGATCTGCAGTCAGTATTGCTTGGACACTAAAAACTTGAGATATATTAATACACGTTTTTTTCCTAATATATTTTTGAAAAATAAAACATTTATTAATGGAGGCATAAAGGAACCAAATATGTATATCCTTGATAAGAATTGGGAATAATTGAAAGTTCACATGAGTAAGATAGATCCTGACAATCTTCTATGGTCAGTGTTATTTCTCATTTTAAATATTTTATCGCCATTAGTATGCAACCTCAGTTAGTATGTGTAGTGCCAGTACATCTGTATCAATGTGTATTAATATTAATTCAAGTTCATGGGATGCAGGCAAATGCTTTGGCGGTCTCTAGATTACAGATCCTCCTTGCCTCAAATAGTGTGAGCATACTTAAGAGTAAAACTGAATTTCAGTTATGGCTGGCCAAAATATGCTCAAAATTCTCTTTACTTTTAGCAGACAATGTTGCATACGGCACAAATGCTAGTAAATTGGGTAACCCACTGTTTATCTTACTGAAGAATTTTAAGTTTTAACTGACCAAAGAAGGGATAAATATCTATGTATCCATCTGGGGACATGAGGTCTCCCGGGAAACAGCTAAATGAGTGTCAGGTTTCCGAAAGATGTCCTAATTCTACTTTATTTATTGTAAGCCTATCTTAATAGAACCTTGCAAGTCTGGAAGTATGGTATAAAGCTCCCACACCCACTTTTAACTGCTTTAGTTATTAGGGTGGGTGCTTCCTAAGTTCTTTCTTTGACTATTAAGGCATTGGGGGCTCCTGTCTCTCATGTCTGATTGTTTCCTAGATAGCATCTTTTCCTTCATTCTGCAACATTATCCACTGATTCCATTAGAGGTGGCAATGTGGCATATGGAAGTTGTGTGAAGGAAAATAACCACATGAAAACTAAAACTCTATTACTAAGACTGGCTACAATGCATCTACAAGTGTTATTTCTCCCTTCCAGCTAATACCCCAGTGAAATGGGAGGAGTCTCTCTGAGCAGAAGTGGTATTCAGCCGGTTTGGACCGGTTCACCTGAACTGGTAGTGGCAAACTGTGCCCTGGCTCCAAAATGTTCTATGTAGCATTTTCAAAGTGCACACCACATGTGCGAGCAAAGAGTGTGCATGGAAGGCTGCACACATGTGCAGAAGGTGTGCATGCAATGCAAGTGTGCACACACTCACAGTGGTGAACTGTTAAGAGAATCCCACCGCTGTCTCTGAGCTACTACTGAATGTCACCTCCTTTTTCAAAATTTAATGTTTCAATCCTTTTTCCTTAGATAACACTTCCTGCATATCTTCGTGAAGGCCGTCTTCCTTGACTATTTCCTACAGTCATGTAAGAATACATGGTAAAGATAACAAATTAACAGATGGGACAAATTAATAAATGAAACAAACGCATGAAAAATAGATGTGACGTGTACCTGTAAAACAAGAGAAACTGGAAAGACATAATAACTGATAGATGAATAAAAGTAATCTTGTGGAATGGAGTTGAGAGTAGATGCAAAATAGAGAAGGCATAGGTTTTATTATGAGTGACAGTGGTTAAGCTGTGTGCACGGGTTTATATATAAATATAAATGGGTTGTGGTAGATATATATAGAAGCACAAATTACTGAAGAAAGTCACATGTTCTGCTCCAGTGAATGGTGCTAATGGAAGAACCAGATTAGAGTTTTGATAACTATTCCGCAATTTTATGAATGAATCTGGTTCATGGGAAAACATTTTGCTAGGCAACATGAATAAATGGTTGGGAATGATACCCAAGAGGGCAGAAAAAATATATATGATTGGGCCATTTGCAGATTTTACAATGAACAAGAGTGATGATTTCTGTCAAATATCAGCTTAGAAATTCTTTGCTTATTCTTATTTGGAATATATTTTGTGGTTTAAGCATAAGTCTCATTGTACACAATCATGGCAATGGAACAAGTATAATTTTAAAAGCATGGTTGAGGTGACCGATAAAAGATTGAGAAAATGCAGGATATAAGATGATCAGAGATTTTTAAATGTGGCTCCGATTGTTTTTTAATGTCAAGAAGGAATCTTGGGGGAAAAATAGAGTTGAAACAAAATGAAAGAAGAAATGAGAGTGAAAGTAAAATGATTGCAGGAAAAATGTATATAAATAGTATATGAAAAAGTAGTAGAAAAAAGATTAATCACCCAATTCTCTGAATGGAAAATGGATGTAATAAAACAATATATGCAATATGCTTGGGACAGAAGAAATTGTATTTATGTATCTCTATCCCTTTATCTATCCAAGTGCCACAGAAATGCATGAGAAATATGAAAAAGAATGTTTGGTGGAATTTGAAAAACTACAGATGGAAGAAAACTGCATATAAGAGAATAATCACTACAAGAGATGAGAAAGAGAGGTGTATGGTTGTATAAAAAGAAAAAAAATGTTGCAAAGAATGCAGTCAAAGAGAGCAGTGATTGGCTAATATTAGAATAGGCAGAGAAAATACCAAGCAATTTTCATGGAAATAAAAATTTGTCTGGGGGTGGATGAAAATTGCTAAACCAGATGCCTCTAGCATAGAGAATGGACTTTAAAGTAAAAATGATGAATTGATTTGCAATGAAGCTGAAGTGAGAGAATGCTGGAAGGAGTATTTTAGACTTTGTACAGGAGTGATATTGATATGTCAGTGAGTGAAATTGAAATGAAGGCAATAAATATTAGGGTCCACGAAACCATTGATGAAAAGGAAGTAATAAATGCTGGGAGTATATTGAAAAATGGTAGAGTGGCAAGTATTGATGGTATAACTGGACAACTGTTACCTTGCTTCCACAGTCATTCAGTGTTAGTAGGAAATAGAACAAGAAATGTGATGGATCTATAATCATTTAAGATAAAGTATGGATAAATATATGGGAAATGTTTGTAGTAGCATGTTGACTGGGAGGATGTGAATGTGCATTTGCTTTTCTGTGAAAACAATGTTGTATCGTTGGCACAGAATGAGAATGCTTTGCAATAAACTAATTTGCATGACACAATGAGCAATAATTATAGGGCTCAAAAATAATGTATCAAAAGATCAAGGTAGTTTCGTTTGACATGAAAACATCTGAACATTTGCAGATCATAAATCATATAATACATATTAGGCAGATGAAATAAATTCATTTGTTATGGCTAATAAAAGTTGAAAAAATGAAAAATGAATGGAAAAAAATTAAGACTGGCAAATGCTGGTAGAATGTTACCGTGTTTCCCCATGACTCCTGAAATAACCACTTGGCCTTATTTTTAGGGAGGTCTTATTATTTTTGAGGTGCAGGAGGTGGCAAGCTTGGTCACCTCATGGCTGCTGCTGCATTGCAATATTTTTGGGGAGGGCTTATTTTCAGGGAAGGGCTTATTTTAGCGCATGCGCTCAAAAGCCCGACTGGGTTTATTATCCAGGGAGGTCTTATTTTCAGGGAAACAGGGAAGTTGGTAGCACATAATCTGCTATAAGGAATTTATGTTTGTTGAATGGAAAAACCAGTTGTTTATAAGTTCTCATCATTTTGTTATACAGAACTAAATGTTGGATCCGTTTGACAAACATGGTCTAAATTGCATGTAGTTGTAATGGATATTTAAGAAATATGTGAAAAAGGAAAAAGAAGGGAGAAAGAAAGGAGGAGCAGGAAATAATAATAGATAAAAGTAAATATATAAAGTATGTAAGAGTTGGATCAGTCAGAAAAATCGTGATTAAACAGCATGCAGTTGTACTGGATACTTAAGGAATGTGGGAAGAATAAAAAGAGGAAGAAGGGAGAAAGAATGGAGGAGGAGGAGGAAATAATAATGAATAAAAGTAGATATATAAAGTACCAATATAGGAAATGCACATGGATATGGTTTGCTCATATGGCAAGAGTGAATAAAGATCGAATTACAAAACAAAGAAGAAATGACAATGGCGGTTGAAAGAAACCAGTGAGATCCTCAAAAAGAAAGGTTGGAAGTTTTATAAACAAAAGATCATGCAGTATGGAGGTAGTAAAAACAAGGAGGGTTTGCAAATGATGCCAAGGCTCTAAACCACAAAATGCAAATCAGAACAGGAAGATTCCAATATCAATCAGGTTTACTGCCAGGAAAAAATGGATAAGATTCAGAGTTTTCAAAATTAAGTAAGCAACATTCCAGTTTACTAGCACATTTATTACAAGAGAATTCAGTAGTGAATTCATTATCTTTATCTTTCTTTATCTTTATTGTATTTCTATACCGCCCTATCTCCCAACATGGGACTCAGGGCGGCGCACAGGAGCTATAAAATATAAAATACAGACAGTCAGAAAAGTTAAAACTAGGACTAAATCATTACTAAGAACATTTATTAAAAACCCAGCTAAAATAATAAAATAGCTATGTCAGCTATGCCAGGCCGGCCATATGAAAAAAGTATGTTTTTAATGTCCGACGGAAGAGGCGGAGGTCCGTGATTGTACAGAGGTCGGGGGGGCAGGTCGTTCCAGAGGGCTGGGCCTACCACAGAGAAGGCTCTCCCCCTGGGAGTCGCCAGCTGGCATTGTCCGGCGGACGGCACCCTAAGGAGGCCCTCCCAGTGGGAGCGGAGAGGTCGGATGGAGGTATGTGGTAGTAGGCGGTCCTGCAAGTAACCAGGTCCCATGCCATGGAGCGCTTTAAAGATGGTCACTAAGACCTTGAAATGCACCCGGAAGGCCTGTTCTGTTTAACAGTCCTGGTGAGTATTGTGTTCACCAGCTTATAAAATGGCCTCGAACCCCTGCTAACACCTGTCTCCATTGCACCGATACACGGACAAACTAGCATTCCCAGTTCCTAGAGTTTCTACAGTGATTTTCAGATAATAAGTTGAAGACAAGCGGTTTGAAGAACACAAAAACCCAGAAAGAGGAATGGACAATCTGGGTGAAGTCCGCTGGATTATGGCCATTTTTTGCAGTTATTGTAAATAGGCAGGTATCATATTCTTTTTCTCCTGGTTCGCTGGTTTTGTGTCGTGAAATATTGTAGGGGGGAAGCAAAATGTGTTGTGGCTTAAGGAAACAGAGCATGGCAGAATTCTGGATTCTCTGCGCCTCTTTATATTCGCTTCTTGTTTGACAAGGCAGCTTGGTGCTGCCAGAATTCCCGCTGCAGGTTGTTGGGAACGTTTTAGATATTTGCGTCTGAGAACGGGGTCTGCTTTCGGACCCCTGCAGAGACCCCGTCATTTTGCAGCTTCTCGTTTTCTGCTCTCTGCTAGTTCCCTTGTTTGGAGTTTTGAAAGTTTCCTCCTGAAAGCTGTGATTTCTTTTTCCTTCTCCCCCCCCACCCCCGGCGCCGCCACCTCAAGATCCAGGCCAACGCAAATTGAGGAATTGAAGGAGAATTTCCCAAGGTAAATCCTGAATGCTGAAGGGAAATGGAAAGATTCTTCGGAAGGATTACTGTGGGGAAGGGCAAAGAGAGGTAGAAAGAGAGAGGTTAGGGCATGACCCCATGACATGGGTTAAATACAGGAGAGAAGAGGCATGTCAGCTGGCTGGCTGGGTGACTTTGGCCCAATCACTAGGTGACTGAGTTATAGTCACACCTTGAGCATGAATCCGACTAGGTGTCCTCTGGCCAATTATCAGGGGATTGGGAATTCTGGTCACACCTAGGGCATGAAAGACAGCTGGGTGTCCTTTAGGTAGTTATCAGAAGATTGGGAGTTCTAGTCACACCTTGGGCATAAAAGCCGGCTGGGTGTCCTTTAGGTAGTCATCAGGAGATTGGGAGTTCCAGTCACACCTTGGGTATAAAAGCCAGCTGGGTGTTCTTTAGGTAGTAATCAGGAGATTGGGAGTTCTAGTCACACCTTGGGTATAAAAGCCGGCTGGGTGTCCTTTAGGTAGTCATCAGGAGATTGGGAGTTCTAGTCACACCTTGGGTATAAAAGCCGGCTGATGTCCTTTAGCCAATCACCAGGAGACTGGGAGTTGTAGTCCTCCTTTAGGCATGAAAGCTGTTTTTGGGTGATTACCCAAAATCAACCAGATGGCTTTCATGCCTCCCGCAGGACTAGAGCTCCCAGTCTCCCACTTTCTGGCCTGGCGCCTTAACCCCTAGATTAAAGTGGCTCTCTAACTGCCTCTGCCACTCTCATCCTTTGCTTTCTTCCCTCTTCAGGTTCAACTTGACGAACATAATTCCCATGCGGTTCTGGGGTCGAGTTCTGGGCTTGCAGGCGAAGCACTCACAGTTCCTGCTGGAGGAGAAGCCCTTTCGCATTCTTGGCGGCTCCATGCACTATTTCCGCATCCCCCGGGAATATTGGAGGGACCGCTTGGTCAAGATGAAGGCCTGCGGCCTGAACACCCTCACGACGTAAGGCTGGCTTGCGCATCATGGCCCACTCCATGTTCTGACCCAGGCTTCCTTAGAAAGCCAGAAGCCGAGTCTTGGTCCCTGCAAAACCCCTTTTATTTGCACGACTGTCAATTCCTTTCATTCACAGTCAGCAAGTGCTTAACAAACAGCCTTTCAGAGGAAGGTTTATCCACACGCACCTTATCTCGCTTGGAGAGCTGCCAGATAACTAGTGTCCACATGCAGGGCAAGGCAAAACTTGGCACAAAGTCTCTTAAAGTCACACACTTGAACCGACCGAAGGAACACATTGTTTCCTGCAAAA
>JAPKID020006323.1:0-10706 GCA_026931265.2 Tropidonophis doriae | reverse complement strand
ACGCAGAGGGACTCACAGCCGGTAGTCTGTGGAACAGTGGTTTCTCTCGGTTCAAGACCTTCCCTAATAATAATCGCTACTCCTCCACCCCTGCCTAGGGTCCGAGGCTGATGAAATGCACGGTAGCCTGGCGGGCACATTTCCATGAGAGGTAATCCACCTTCGTGGCCCAGCCAGGTTTCCGTAATCCCCACCAGGTCCGGCTCCCCCTCCAATATAAGATCGTAGATGAGGGGGGCTTTGTTGGCCACAGACCTGGCATTGCATAACATCAGCCTAGGACCCTGGCTCTGTAAACCCTGATCGCCTAGATTGCACAGGGAGTTCAGGGGGCCGGTGCGCGCGACCACTTGTAACCAACGGCTGCGCGCCTCCGATCGATGGTAACTTACCTGACTCCCTTTGCCCCTGCACCTCCCTACGATCGTTTGGATGTGGGTACCCTCGGTGGAAACGACCCTTGTGCCCCTCTTCTCAGACCTCATCGTTTCCTTCCTAGCTCTGTTTGCCGGTTTAGCTTCGTTTCCATCTTTTATTTGTCTAATCCCTCCCTCCTCCCTGGAACCCCTTAAAATGTGGATGAGTTTCCTTAGTAAAAACCCCTTGAGACCGCGCTTTGCCCACCTCTCTGGATTGACTAATCCCTCATTAAGGTGTGCCCTCGTTAGAGTGGAGGGCCAGCTCTGTGAGAGGGGGGACTCCCGTAGTAGTAAAAGTTCTATCTTAGAATATTTGATAAGCATGTAAAGTAGATTGTGTGGTTAATTTAGGGGCTACAGTTGGCTATGATGATGTAAAAAAGATGTTAAAATGACTGTTATACATAGATAATGAATAGTTAGAACAGTTTTTCCATGCTTCAATAGGAGATAAAGTCCGGTAATCATAGTTTGTAATATTTCGGGCAGTAAAGTTAATATTCAGTTATTTCAGGGCTCTTCTCTAATTTCAGTTTCTTTGGCCTCCGGAGTCTTCATATGCTTTGGGTAGTTGGTTTGCTTTGGGAGAGCATCCAGGCCTTGATAAAGGTCTAGGGTGGGTGAGTAATTGGGCCTGGTCTGGTCGGGGGTGGCTCTGTGGGTGATTAATGAATTGAGCCGAACGTGTCAGAAATCGCCATGCCGCGTCAATCACCCTTGGAGTTCTCGGGGGCCCCGGATGTTTTTATTGTCTCCACTCACCCTGGGAGGCCCCTCAGGCCTTGATAGAAGTCCAGGGCGAGGAGATCGCCGAGGTCAATCCAGCCCGGCCCGGCCCGGTAGACAACACATGGGCCGCGCCGGATGCGCCCACAGCTGTCGTGTCGAGCGCGTCAGCAACCGCTGTGTTGCGCCGGTCCCTTTTTGGTGTTTTAGTCTGTCCTGAGCAACCGGCCCACCCTGGGAGGCCATCCTGGCCTTGATGGAAGTCCAGGGTGGGCAGACCGTTGAGGCAGATTCAGCCCGGCCAGGCCCGGTAGATGATATATGGGCCGTGCCTGTAACTGCCATGCTGAGTGCGCCAGCAAGCCGCCACTTCGCGCCAATCTTTTTTTGGCGTCTTCGCTCATTTTGAGCAACCGGCCCACCCTGGGAGGCCATCCAGGCCTTGATGGAAATTCAGGGTGGGGAATTTATTGAGCCTGGCCGGGCAGCATGGTTTCAAGGCCAAACGGGCCCCTAACCCCGCACAGAGCTCACTGAAGAGCTGCCATTTTCGCGCATGCGCAGATCATCATAACTTTGAATGGTCACTAAGCAAACTGTTGTAACTCAGGGACTACCTGTAATCCATATTCTACATATATTTATTTTAGTTAGCTAGTTTGTGATAAAAATACCACTTTTATGAAGAGGCAAATCATATATTCTGGCAACCCCTCTAGTACTTCTAACCTTACAATAAACTCATTCTACATCAAACTTGATTTTATTGAAGGCTGCATCAGGGTTGTGTTTGACCTCAGGGAAGCGGGGGCGGCTGGCCGGGGGGCATGGCCAGCTCAATAACTATTTTTGGCTGCAACGGCTTCCTGCAGCCCTCTGCCAGTAAAAATGGACCTTTGGAGGGTCATGTGCCTTAAGCTCCAATTTCACTAGCAGAGGCACTGTGGGCCGGTCCTTCACGCTTTCCAGGGCAGCCTGGCAGGTTAGATCTAAGCAACCCATGGACCAGATCCATCTCCCGGGCCTTCTAGATAGTTATGAATTTATTTGTTTTTCCTCCAGTGCACATAAGGAAACCAACATACATAGCACAGAGCTCTATTTTAGAAATCTGTCTTCTGAGGTTATTCTGAAGTGAATCACTTAATGTAGTGTACACACACACACACACATTTCAAGCAACATGATAGGCACTCTTTGACTTATGAGTAATGGGATAACAGCCTCAATAACAAATGCAGTTGGCAAAGAGAAATCAAGAATGCATAAAGAGTGGGAATGTGAAGATCAAACTATGGTCCCTAGTCTAAAAACCTGAAATGTTTATGTCCTTGTTTACAGTACATCTGTGAAATTACAGAGAATATTAGGCCTGTCCATAGCACAAATGATTGTTCTGACCTAGGCTTCTCCAAAAAGCACGAAGCAGATTCCTGGTCCCAGCAAAACCCCTTTTATTAAACAAATGTGAATCCCTCTCATAAGCCAGACCTTATCTAGCCTGGAAAGCTGCCATGTAAATATTTTCCAAACACAGTGCAATGCAAGGAAAGATTTGACACAGAGTCTCTGAGATTTATGGACAGATCTTCACACTCCTGAAATGAACAAACAAACAAACGAATGAATTGTTTCCTTCAAAAGCCCACTCACCTCCTTCTTTCACTCCTCCTTTATTTCCTATGGGGGGGCATTTACCATCTACCTGGGGCTTTACTCCCAAATTGACCCTGATTTCTGAGCTGTCCTTTTCTTCTGGCAGCTCTGCGCATGCACACACTGGGAACAGGCTTCAGCTGTCCCTCTGCCTCACTGCTGTCTTGTTCCAAAGGCAGCTGAGAAATGCCAGACAGCCTTGGCCCCCTCTCTGCCTCCGATGCAGAGGTCTCATCCAAACTTTCCCAACCTTCAGGATTGGCCCATGTTCCCCAACCTCCTCACTGTCCAATTCTGCTGCCGGCTCCACAGGCCACTGGCGGGCCACAACAATTATGCCTCCAAGATAAATTATATTTTGCAGACCTTTTTATAAATGTGAGGGCCAATTTGCATATGTAATTTGTCTTGATTCAGCATATCTCCTTTATCTATTATTAGGGAAGTGATAAATAAAACATACGATATCGCACTGTGTTTATGTCTATCTCAGGCATGAGAATAATGTGTAACTATTCTAACTATCACATCTAAATAGATAATATGGTTAAGCTGGGAATGATACAGAAAGAGGCCATTGCATTATCAGGGGGTTGGAAAAGTTACAAGAAGACTTTTTTTAATTTAGAAAAAGGCAATTAAGAGCAGCCTATTAGGGTTATTATAATATGCCATAATTTTTGCTGCTGTCTTAATAGAAAAACTTTGAGTCATCTGATGATAATTAGTAGAATTTTTTTTCATAAGAGAACAGCTCATCATACAGTTTTGTGGAATATGACAATTAATGTCAGCTTTCATATCTTTTAAATGTGATCAGATATGTTTTTGAAAAATAAAAGTGTCAGTAATCACTAGTCATGATGACTGTGTGCTAAATTTTCAAGAGTGGAATCTGCTTGTCGGTGAATATCCCCAGGTGGAAAATTAGAGAACAAAAATTTGGCTTTTGGTGTTGGTGTTCAATTTCTGATTTATTCCAAAAGGCATCTAGTTGAATCCTTTTGGAAACAGGATGCCAGGTTAGCTAGGTCTTTGGCCTAATCAAGCAACATACAATTGAATATTACTGGTTGTGTGCTTAATTATATCACATGAATTCATGATTCATTATTTCAGTTCGTTTTAGAAAATCTGATACTATCAGGACTGATTTAACTTGCCCAGATGTAGGGCAAGTCTCAGGTGCCATACTGATAAAGATATTTGCCATAATCCTCCAATGTTGATATCCTATGCCATCTGCTTTCAAATCATTATAACTATAAAAATGTTTTATTTTTATAGTTATAATGTGCACTGAAGATGGCATTTAATTTCACTGTACGAGGTGCAATAGCAAACTACCATATTTTCAGAATATAAGACGCACCAGAGTATAAGACGCACCAAGATTTTGAAGAGGCAAATAAAAAAAAAAAGGGTTTTGCACTCTGCAGACCTCCCAAAATGTTTTTCATGAAAATGGGCTCATTTTTTGTCAAAATAAAGGCCATAAATAGCCTTTAAAAGACTTATAGAGTGTTCCTGAGGGCTGGGGGGGGGGAATGAGCAAAAACACCCTGTTTTTCACTCATTTTTCCCTTCCCCAGCCCCCAGGAGCACACTGTAAGCCTTCTGAAGGCTCTGCACGGCCATTTTTGCAAAGGGGGTGGGGTTTGGGAGGCCAAAAATGCTATATTCAGTGTATAAGACACATCCAGATTTTCATCCTCTTTTTCAGGGAAAAAGGTGCCTCTTATTCGCCGAAAAATACGGTAGACTTAACTAAACTAAACTAAACTAAACTAAACTAAACTAAACTAAACTAAACTAAACTAAACTAAACTAAAATTGCATATTTGTGGAAAAGTGTTTTCTTCTCTTATTTCTAATCTTACCTGTGGAAAATAATCTTGCAGGAAGATTAATTGTGCTTCCTGACTGAGGAACTGCCATCTGAAAGTCCATATACCTCTATGCCATCTCCAGGTCTTTTATTGTCTCTTCATCCTTACTGCTGGTCACCAGAGCCAAGGTGCATATTTTCCTCCCACCCGATTCATTCTTTGTTCTGTAGGATATTAAAAGCACTGTGCACACCATCGTATAGTTTCCATTAACCTACAGTCAATCCAGACAGTTTCACAAAAGGCATTTTCCATTAGCAGGGTCAAATGGGTCGTTTTAAATTTATTTTGCAGAAACGGTGGGACCTAGAATTTCAACAGGGCTTGAAGTCAGATGCTTGGAGGCATCCTCTCTGCACGAGGCATATGAAGATGCAGAATGCCTCAGGCCATGCTTGGAGTAGAGTCCCGTTTGGCTTTCTTTGCACTTGCTTTTATGAGCAGCGTGATGGAAATTACCAGCACTGCTGCTAGAATCATGGGGACAGGGCCCTGTAATTTTCATTTATATATATTCATTTGTACCTTAATTGTAGAGATACTTACAAGAGTGAAATTTCCAGACTTGCTACTGCAGAGATGATTCTTAACGGCTGAACACTTTTCTATATCCATAAAATTTGACTGGAAAAGAAAAGCTTAATGCACACATTAACATGATCTGCTATATACTGATGCTTCCTTGAGTTACAGGGCTCTGTAAAAGTGGAACTTGGCTATTCTGTCATTGAATGGGTCATTGATTTGAAAATAGGACATTCATTGGAAAAGAAAGGGGAAAATACAGAACTGATAGCAGTTCTGTCCAAAAATAATAACTCTTTGCAATTTTCCTTGCTGTCGGTTCAGTGGGTGTGGTTTTGTGGGCATGGTATGGCTTGGTGGGCGTGGCCGGGTGGACATGGCAGAGGAAGGATACTGCAAAATCTCCATTCCCTCCCGATCAGCTGGGGCTCGGGAAGCAGATGGGGGTAGGGCCAGTCAGAGGTAGCATTTACCTGTTCTCCAAACTACTCAAAAATTCCGTTACTGGTTATCCAGAACTGGTCAGAACGTGCTGAATACCACCTCTGATCGTAATCCAAGAATTACTTGTTGTCTTTGAACAGAAGATTTTTCATTTTCTTTAAAACACCTATTATTTTGTAACTTGTGAATGTTTTGGGGGTTTTGTGAACTTTTGTAAATGTTTTATGACATAAGATATTGCTTTGCATTAGGGTATTTACAAAGTTAGAAATTCAAGGGTGGGAGGGAGAAAGAGAGAGATTTGAATCAAAGTAAACAAAGGCAAGAAATGACTGAGTGATCAACAAATTAGCCTTTCTTTAATTATTGCATTTCCTCTGATTGTTGTAAATACCACTGCAAATAGATCTATATTTTTCCTAAAGGTTAATCCAAGGAGATAAATTCTTCACCCCAAAATAGTTGTTGTTTAAATTATTTCTGTCTTGAGCGCAAAGAACCCCCCTCACAAATAATGATTATAATTTCCTGAATTTATTTATTTAAAGTAATTGTCTGACTCTAAAATGTTAAATCAGAGTCCTTAGCTTTTTACTTTATAATGGGAATCAGAACTTCTTACAACTTTTCTGAAAATAAATAGAATATTCCCTACCTTGAGTCGTTGAACTTTTCTGATATTTTGTGCATATACCGGAGAAGCCAAATGAATCACATTCCATTTGAAAATATTGATTAAAATGACACCAATATGCAAGTATTTGTGAGGTGATGGGATTAAGTAGAAATAAATTGTTGATGTGGTCCATAATCCAATGTTATGAATGCAGTATAATGAAATGCTTTAAATTGTAGGCATGAATTATTATTTTGATAGGACATCTATAGGAAAAAAGGGTAAGACTTAGTAAGTTGTATATACCTTAGTAGGGAGTAAGCTAGAACCAAAAGGGGGGCTGTCATGTTCCCCAAAATTTTATGTCAAGCTGCTCTTGCAGTTGGGAGGCTCCGAACATTCAACTGCAATCCTCAGAACTGCTTCCAATGCTTCAAACAAGATCTTCTCAATTATGTATATATACCTGGATGTTTCCTATCCAAACCTTGATGCAATAGTTGGGAAAGAGAGAAATTCACTGGGGAATTCACCAGTCCTTGTCTTTAACATGCCCTATAACACTATAAATAAGTACAGCGCAACTACAGAGTTGTGCTTTTGGTAGGATAATTATCACCAGAATAGAAAATAAACTTTACATCAATTCAGTTTTCTGTCAGGTGAAGGACTGGTGTGTGGCACCACCAGTCATTTGACTGAATCCCAAACTAAGATTCTCTCATTTTTTTCACGTTATTCTTCATTTGTATGGATTTTTCAATATTTATTAGTAGGTTTCACCTGATATCAAAGATAAGAAACAAAATTTTATATGTAAAAATATATTTCCCAAGTTCACTGTAATTGTTCTCCTTGTTTAATAATCCAGACAAATATCATTGCAGGGCTAGCATTAATATTATGAACTTTCCATTTTGGAGCGTTAGTATACTTGACGTTTTTTAAACCAGGGATTTAAACAATATTTCACCTGAACTATACATTTTTCATAAAATATCCTCCCCTGCCAATCTTTCCAAAGTTTCAGGTCTGGCATATGCAAATACTGTAGTCTCTTTCAAATGTTTCTAGTTAAAAACTCCTGTATGAAGAATATCAAGCAAATGCATTTTATTTGTTTATTTTGGCAAGAAAAGCTTGCCAAAGCATATTGGATACATACCCAAATTATGTGGCAATTCATGGTGGGCTTCCACTTTCTCATCTTCAGATGCAATCCCAACCTGTTCATCTGCTATACTACCAGGGTTACCATTAGTACTCTGAATTGAAGATATGATTTCAGACATCACTGGAGTGGTTACTACTGAGAGTACAGTAGTAGTAGGAGTGCCACCTGGTAAACTTAGCGATGCGGGAACAGTAGCAGTATTACTAACATTTGAAATACTAGGTCCACAAGTGCTGTGTTTCAAAAGAGTGGAAGCCGGAGCTGACACAACGTTGTCTTCTACTTCTAAGGACTGTTCTGCCTCCATGCTGCTAGGAACTGAAGCATCTTTTTCCTGGCACTCTATTTCTCCCTCCATAGCATATTGTTCTTCCCCGTTATCAAAAACATCTGTGACTTTTTGGCATGCTTTTGTTAGCAAAAACTGACCAATTCTGTCCACCTTGCCCTTTCCTTTAGCATTTGAAACCGGACTTCGCCGGTTGCTGGAAGACCCAGGGCTATGTGCATGAGACGGAGAAACCCCAGCAGCGGATTGCGAGGCTGTTTCTGTGGATGGCTCAGCAGAGGCACAAGTTTGAGAATTCATCTCCTCTAAACTGAAGTCTTTATTTAAGTGACCGGGAGGATGGGAAGAAGTGCTTGAAGGAATAGTTGATGAAGGAGAAGGAAGCGTAGTAGTTGTTGTTAATGAACTAATAACCAACGGTCGGTTTGTTGACATACTTGTGACAGCAGTATTGGTTGAAGAGCTAGGTGTAGACGGTCCAGATGAAAACTTTATATTCTGGGATAAATGCAAAGGACCAACAACTGTAACAGGCTGTGATATTAAGCTAGAATTAGTAGTAATTGGAGTTGCAGGAAGTGTATTTGTTTGAGAGCCTTTCATAACCTGAATGATTGAGGATGAATTTATAAACACTGGAGTAATAAACTGAGGTCGAGGATTAGCTTGAACTGCTGTCTGTTCTTCAGACGTCAGAACTTTATTACCAACATTAGGCATGGTGACAACAGTAGACATTAACGTGGGCTGTATATGAGAGGGCAATGATGCTGAAGTGTTAGAAGATGAAGTAATGGGATTGGAAGTTACAAATACTGTTATCTGATTGGGTGAGATTGATGTAGAAAGAGAAGTAGAACTAATAGGTCTCTGTACCGCTGGAGACATATTTTGAGAAACATTTGAATTTATGTCTCCCAACTCTTGTTCTACCGGAGTTGAACAAGATTCTGTATTTGCAGGTAAATTTAGAGAACAAATGGGGTCTTTATTAGAAGAGGAGTCTTGTGGAGGAGGGGGTATGCCAGAAATCTTTTTAAATTCATCTGCACAAGTTACTGTGGGAGGCACCTCAAGACCAGAAGGCTTGATAGTAACATTAGGGGCTCCAGAATTATCAAGAAGTTGACTTAAGGATGTTGGTGCTTCACGCATAGCTGGAGATAAAATAGTGTTATTTTCTTCTAGACTGGGAAGCTTAGAAGATTCTGTGAGATGCACTTCTCTTTTCTGTTGCTCTTCACGTATCAATATTTTGATTTCTTGACTGGGAACTTTTAATTCAAGGTTCTGTTGATCTTTGTTCACTGGAATAACCTGCATATTTTGGCATATACCATCTTGAAGAACACTGAAGCTTTCCTTATCTTCTGACATACCAGCCATAACAGATACGGGCATTGCAGGGTTCTGAGCAGCTAACATACCATTATTTTGAAAACTTCCAGGTAAAGCTGTTTGCAAAGATGGGCCAACCATATTTCTCTGTAAGTCCATGTTCTGCATAAGTGTGGGATTCTGCTGAGAAGTCAAAGCTAATTTAGCTGCTTTTGAATTTTGCCTTCCAGGACTTGGTGTGGTTTTCCTGCTGGATCCAGGACTAGATCTTCTACTGTTACTAGGACTGGCTCGCTTTGCCCCACTTACATTTGTTTGTTTTCCTGGATTGAGAGCCATTGGATCCAACTTGTGGGCTTGTGGGGAAACAAAACTGGATTGGCTGTTCATTGTGAGATTTGAGGGTGCTTGGCCAATGGCCTTCAAAGTGGTTGGATTAAGACCCTGTTGATCAAATCCTCTGTTAAGATTAGGTCTGGGGGGCAAAGGAATATTAATCTGAGGAGGAAAAAGACCAGCAATAGAAGCATTGAGCCTCTCTGGAGATAAACTTATTTCTGATGGTTCTGTACTTGGTGGGCGATTATTGGGAGTCTGGGGATAATATGGTCTTGGACTTGCCCTGTTTGGTGTTTTAGGTCTTGATGTTTGTGATGTGGTAGCAATATTTTGAAAATGATGTGAATGTGGGCCTGGAAGAGAATTAGACTGTTGAGGACTTGTTCCTTGGGGAGTTGATATCTGAGGAGGTCCAGGTTTTGGCCCTGCCATCATTATCTGGTTTTGTGAAACTATTAAATGGGGTGCTATAGCGTTTTGAGGACCTGAAACTGATGGAACTTCAGGTCCATTTCCTTCAGGGACAGATGAAACTGATGAAATATCTCCCAGCGGAGAGCTGGTAGGGTTCTGTGAATTATCAGTGTAAACCATCTTCCGTGTATTGTTCACTAGAGTTGGATTGTTTGACATTGGAATTCTTTGCTTATCAGGAGATGGAGGCACTATACCAGGACCTTGCAGACTAACCATAACTGGCATGTTGCCTGCCTGCTGCATTGACATTCTTTGTGCTTCTACGTTTAGAGAGCCCCTAGGTTGATGGACACTTTGGGAAACAGGAAGCCTGACTGATTTAGAGTCTTGCTGCATCATGAGCATCATCATCATCTGTTGCTGCTGCTGCTGCTGCTGCTGTTGATGTGACTGTGCCTGTTGAGATGTGAGTGGCGGCTGCTGCTGCTGTTGCTGCTGTTGCTGCTGCTGCTGCTGACCGTGTTGCAAAAGCTGAGGAGGTATTTGCTGAAGTGATCGTTGTTCAATTGACTGAGATGGGTAGCCTGTAAATGAAAAAGCAATCATTTATCAAAATATAAAAACTGCTGTCAAAATCAGTCTCTTTTTTGCAGCATATAATATTTTAAAATAATAATCACGGGTTAGGCAGGAAGACAAGAAGTTGCAATCTCTCGCATTTAAACTGGCAGAAAAGATCATTAATAAACAGAACATTAGGTTTAAATGAAGAGTGGAGAGAAGCTAGCTGTGGATCCTTCTCTCTCCCCCAGTATCTCTGGTTTGAATTAGGACTGATGCTATTTAAATTATTTGAACAGAAAGAAAAACCCCT
>JAPKID020006322.1:0-10707 GCA_026931265.2 Tropidonophis doriae | reverse complement strand
ACCTACCTACCTACCTACCTACCTACCTACCTACCTACTGTATTTCTCCCTCAGAGTATTTTATGTCATAAAGGATGGCATAATACCTGTGCCACTGCTCTCTCTGTATCCATCTACCTACCTTTTTTACAATTTTTTACACACCTGGCACAGGTGTGATATCTACACAATCTATATATATATCATTGGTGCAATTCTTGAAAGGAACGTTGTGTGAAAATTTGGAAGCGATCGGTGCAATACTTTCGGAGATTAGCGGTTTTGAACAAACTCTTGTTACATTTTTATTTATATAGATTATTTGCCCCAAATTCAGTTTCTAGAGCTTTATCTGCAAAGCCATCACTGCTCAATTTTATTCTTCTCCTCTTTTGGAATTAGTAACTGTATTGGTAACGCAAGCCAACAACAGGGCTAATAGCAAAATATTCAGATGGCAGACCAAAATGACAGACCCATTGGTAATAAAGCTACTGAGAACTACAGACACAAGTTGGTGTCAGAAAGTGAATTATGAAAAATAGATCCAGATTCAAACTACGGTTTTATTCAGGCCAACAACAAATTAGTTGGGCCAACTGTTTTCTCAACTTCATTCCAATTTCTCCAAATGTGACTCGTAAAAATCATACCACTCTCCATAATATGTTTTTTTTTAAGCTAACAGTTCCATCTTTAAAAAAAAAATCCCCAAAATAGCGAATTTGGGTAGCAAACGCCAACAGAAAATAAGAGTGAAAACGGATCACCAGGAAACGAAAAAGAAAATGTTAACAAGGTCAGAAAAACTCTTAAGTTCACAGAAGTGCAGATACATTTTAGGAATCAAAAATAGCGAACTGGAAAAAAGATGAAGTTGAAGGTGGCTACGCAGTGGCTCAGGGGCTAAGACGGCAAGCTTGTTGATCAGAAAGGTTGGCCGGTCGGCGATTCGAATCCCTAGAGCCGTGTAATGGAGTGAGCACCCATTACTTGTCCTAGTTTCTGCCAACCTAGCAGTTTGAAATGCAAAAATGCAAGTAGAAAAATAGAGACCACCTTTGATGGGAAGATAACAGCGTTCTGCGCGCCTTTGGCATTTAGTCATGCCGGCCACATGACCACAGAGACGTCTTCGGACAACCTTGGCTCTCCGGCTTTGAAACAGAGCTGAGCACCACCCCATAGAATCAGGGACAACAAGCACATATGTGTGAGGAAAACCTTTACCTCAAGCCAGTGACCCCCCCACAACCTTTTGTGTAACAGGGACCGGCTCCATGAAGAGAGGCTTTTCTGCTTATTCCATGTGCTGCTGCATCCCACAGGTGGGCCTTTGCTTGTTTGGGCTGCCCAGTTTCTGGCATGCTTTGGCCCGGTGTCAGTCCACACACCGAGGATTGTGCACTCCTAGGCTAAGGAAATGATAGCTTATCTGAAGATGCTTTAAAAAGTCAAGATGGCAGTTTTAGTGACTGACAGACAGGCAGGCCTGCCTCTTTTTTGATGTTTGTGTAACGCACATTATGAGTCGCGGTGGCGCTGTGGTTAGACTGAAGTACTGCAGGCTACTTCTGCTAACTGCCGGCTGCCTGCAATTTGATAGTTCGAGTCTCACCAGGCTCAAGGTGGGTAAAATGAGGACTCAGTTTGTTGGGGGCAAGAGGCTGACTCTAAACCACTTAGAGAGGGCTGTAAAGCACTGTGAAGCGGTATATAAGTCTAAATGTGATTGCTATTTTAAAACATTGGGGCTTCCATATATGGCAGGATATAATTCAAGAACCTTTTATTTCCTACCCACCCATCCCCTTTAAATAATAGTGCTTGTATAGTCTACGTGACTGTATCATTGAGAGATCCAATTACAGGGTACAATCTTGACTTACAACCCAGGGTACCTACTTTCTGTACCGGTTCGCAAATGTGAGAGTGTACATCCATGCATGCCCTTGGCTATTGTGCATGTGCTTTGACTGCGTATGCAGCTTGCAGGCATGCACATGGCTTGAAAATGTGCCTAAATAGGATGACATAGAGCCAAGGTGGCTGGACAAGCCCACCTGCGATTTCCACTATCGGTTCGGGCGAACTGGGCCAGACCGGCTGAATACCACCTTTACTTACAACCATTTGTTGAGGGATCATTGTATCAAGTATTGCCTTTATATTTTAAAGCACAAGTGAGTCTCTACACACTTAGTGCTCGACTTACAACCATTTGTTTAGCAAGTGCTTGAAGTTACAATGGCACTGGAAAAAAAGTGACTTATGACCGTTTCTCACTTTTGTGACAGTTGCTTCCCATGGTCACGTGATCGAAATTTGTCTCTCTGACACATAATTATAACGGTTGCAGTGTCCCGGGGTCATGTGATCCCCTTTTCCGACCTTCTGACAAGCAAAGTCGCTGAAGAGACCTGATTCACCTAACCTAACAACCGTATTATTCATTTAACAACTGCGACAAGAAAGGTCATAAAATTGGACAAAGCTCACTTAACAACTGTCTTGCTAAGCAATGGAAACTTTGGGCTCAGTTTTGGCTGTAAACCGAGGATTATTGGTATACTAAAAACACCACCTTTAGGTATCAGCTATTTCCATCCTGATGCTACGAACTGATTTTAGTAATAATTCCATTTTGTGTTTCATGAGAGCTTTTTGGCAAAACGGTTCAAATATTCTTCCTTTCCCCACGGCATGCAGTGTTTCCAGCTTGTAGTTTCCCTAAAAAAGGTTCAACAAAACTTTTGTGCCTATTTTTGCAAATACACAATGTTCCCTTCCAATTCCAGCATTCCCCCCCTCCCCCCAAAGCAAGTACTGTTATTTGTTGGTTCTGTTCATTCAAGAGCAGCAAGTTCACGAACAGCATTCATTAAGAGGCTGGAACAGAGAGATTGATGAAGGAAGATGAGTATTTATGAGCCTTTGAGCTTCCTGCAGATATTTGCATCTGATCTGAAACCCTGCTTCATTCCAAAGGATTTTAATCTGACATTGCTATGGGATAAGCATCACTCAGGAGTGGGAGTGAGAGGCTGATGAAGTTCTCTGAACTGAGTGCTTCATTTGGGTGGTCTCGTTCCCTACTTAGATAACATCATCAAGGCTATGACCTTGGAGATTTTAACTTTCCCATTTTTGCTTTATTCTTCAAAGCAGCTTTGCAATACAGTATTTCCTGGTAGGTTGGAATTCTTACTCCCACTGCTACCATCCTCATCCTAAACCAGATCCATCCATCCATCCATTTTAATCCATCCATCCATTTATACTTCCAACATCATATAAATTTTGATGAATTTATTATTTTTTTAAAATGAAAAAATACATTAAATAATATAACAATTGCATCTGGTTTTTAACAGTTAAAGGAAAAGGTTCCCCTCGCACATATGTGCTGGTCGTTCCCAACTCTAGGGGGCAATTCTCATCTCCGTTTCAAAGCCGAAGAGCCAGCGCTAACCGAAGATGTCTCCATGGTCATGTGGCCAGCATGACTAAACGCCAAAGGTGTACGGAACAACTGTTACCTTCCCCACCAAAGGTGGTCCCTATTTTACTACTTGCATCTTTTCATGCTTTTGAACTGCTAGGTTGGCAGAAGCTGGGACAAGAGAGGGAGCTCACTCTGTTATGCTAGGGATTCGAACCGCCAAACTGCCGACCTTTCTGATCGACAAGCTCACCTCTTAACCATTGAGCCACTTAACAGTTACTCTTCTCTTTGTTTTCTGCAACAGAATGCTGAACAAAAAGTTTATTTGTAGAGTCCAGATAACCTTTAACAGTATGCTGTCCCACTCACGCAAGCACACACACGACACGTGTAAGGAGTCTTATTAAGGCTGCCGAGCTGAATTGGCATTCCCCAGCAATTCCCTGTGCCGTCACCAGCTCAACCCCAATGAGTTCCACAGGCTACTCAAATGAAGCCAACACTAGTCCTCAAGGCAAGTCCAGTCCACTAGGCAAAAGCAAGTTGGCAAGGCAAAGGCTGAAGAGACACAATCCAAACTTCAAGGCAGGAACACACAACAAGGAAACAAGCACATTGTGTCAGCCTCCGCTTTGCTGCTTGCTTCGGCTGCCATTGAAATGGGGAGGGAGGGGCTTTGGTAATTGGGAATGGGATTGTATGGTGCAGGAGGGAGATTTGTAGTAGGGAGTATGTTCTCGCCATCTACTTCGCATACGACTGGCTGGGGCCAGGCAGTGGCCAAGGTCAACAGTCTTGCATGCCATCCTGATGATGCTCTTGGAGATGAAACTCACATGACACCTATGGGGATTTCGCATTGGACAATGGGGTTGTGGTTGCTAGGGGAAAGGGGTTGGACATATTATTGATATGTATGTTTTCGTGTGCTGGGATTTCAGACCTTGCTGCTATCTTTTCATAAACAGTAAAAGTACTCTTAATTCTTACAAAATGAGTTGAGTGGATTCTTTCTTGGTTATCGTTAGAGGCAGACCTGACATATTGTTTCCAGCATAGTCTCTGGGTGGTATTCTGCCAGTGCACACTGGTTCGGGTGCACCGGTAGTGATGGCGGTGCGAGGCGAGGCTCACCCACCCAGACGTCATCACATTCTGCACCTGGCCGGATGTGTGGGCCTGCTACCGAACCAGTAGCGAAGAAAAGAGGATACCATTACAGAATGAAATCATGTCAGTAACACAATAAAAAAAAAAAGCTTATTAACAATGCAAGAGAATGAGGTTCTGCTGTGCCTGTCAAAGCCTATATAACCATACTTACTTTGAATCAAGATTCTTCATTGTCAGTTTGTTGCAGCAATCACATCCAGAAAGCCCACACAGGTAACTGATTCAGCAGGATTCATTAACTTCTCTTTATAGATAATGTAACACATGAAGTAAGTATACAATACCAAAAGCAGGTTTTCCAACATGGTAGCAAATACGAAGAAACACAAGCACAGGAGACAACAGTTTCAGTTTTAGTTCAGAGCGGCAGGCTAGTTTTTGAGCTCAGCCCAGACTCAAGCTACAAAACTAAGCCATACCCAGGCTTCTTGCTGCCTCCTTATTGCCCACACAGCAAATACCATTTCAGTTTCCAAACAGACCTCATTGGCTGACCCAGTTGCCATGTCTCCTCATTGGCTGACCTTATAACTAATCCCTATTTCAGTTCATGAATATATGCTGACATTAATTCCTATCAAAGTTTATGAAGTTTGAAGCTTGGTTTATATAGCAACCCAAAAGCTGCAAAGCTGAGTTTGAATCAAAGCAACTCAAAAGTTCTTTCTGTATTATTACTCATTGCTGGTTACCAATTTTCCTCATTGGCTTCTGACCTTCACCAAGAAAAGGGGGGTTGGGTAAGCTTAATGTAGATCAAAGCTTCTCGCTGGCAAAAAAAAAACCCTGGAATTTTGGTGAGTTATAGAAGTTGTCAAACAGAAAGAGTAAAAATTAAGTAGCTCATTAGGCAAAAGAAACAACGCTCAATATAGTATATACACAAAGGAATAAACAGGCTTCATTGAAGAGACTGGGGCTTCCATGAAAAATACATCTCAGGGAATTGCTATAAACATTATAATTAAACTTTTTTTTTTTCCTGGCAATTGGTTGACCAGTGTATGAGTGTGAGAGAAAGAAAGGAGGAGTGTGCGCACGGAGAAAAGAAAATGTAGTAGAACACAGCTTTTAAATTAGTTTTGGACTCTTGCGGGCCTGCAACTCCCCCAAAGGCACAAAACCATCACTGCACAATTAAAAATACAAGGGAAAGGCCAGTGTGTCAATAACACAGATTTTCAAGAAGAGCTGTAGAAGGATTCTGAAGGTTTTTTAAAAGGGGGAATTGGGAGTTTAAGAGAATTAACAGAATAATGGAAGGGAGCTTGGAAGTTTTATAGTCCAACCCACTGGTCAAGCAGGAGACCTCATACCAGGGGTGTCAAACTTGATTTCATTGAGAGCTGTATCAGGGTTGTGTTTAACCTTGGAGTGGGGGGGAGGGGCGTGGCCAGCTCGATGTCACTCGTGTTGGGGGCGCCTGTGACAGCCCAAGGGCTCTGCCAGCATTCCTGAATCTAGGGGGGGGTGCTCATCTCCGTTTCAAAGCCAAAGAGCCAGCACTATCCGAAGACGTCTGTGGTCATGTGGCTGGCATGACTAAATGCCGAAGGCGCACAGAACGCCGTTACCTTCCCACCAAAGGTGGTTCCTATTTTTTCTACTTGCATTTTTTATGTGCTTTTGAACTGCTAGGTTGGCAGAAGCTGGGACAAGTAACGGGAGCTCACTCCATTACGCGGCACTAGGGATTTGAACTGCTGACCTTCTGATCGACAAGCTCAGCATCTTAGCTGCTGAGCCGTCATGTTCCCTTACCTTGATCTTAGGGACGCTTTTTTGCAGCTTCTTCCATGGGTGTGTTTAACACCCATCAATTCTGTTTTTCCATGTTGTAACACGTACGACTGTAGTTGATCTTGGTGAGTTATGTGCCCATTTCCAAAACGTTGAAAGTAGTCCTAATAGATGGCAGTCGTTGTCTGACTTTGTGTGGACCTGGAGGTTAAAGTAGATCTGGAATGATTAAGGAGATCTCCAAGGGAACCATGGCTATAGACTGAATCTGGGCAGTTGGCAGAGCATTCCAAAAGTGAGTGGCAACCATTTCTGTATTGTTGCCAAGACAATTGTATGGCCTCATCTATGAAATCACTGGGAATCAAAATTGACTTGAAGAAGACCTTATTGTAGTGTTGAATACTCTGCAATTCCTGGGCTTTTTAGAAAGCAGATCCAAACTCTCCACTGTCTGTGTGATTGGTAAGAAGTTACTCTAATCTCCTGCATTTACCTGTTTAGAAAATACCTACCATTCTTTGTTCACATTTGTAGTGGTATTTATTTAGTCCTTAGAGAAGCAGACCAGCATTTTCTAGCTTTGTATGCCTTATTCCCACATTTACTTTAAAATGTTTCTCTTTTGCTTGTTGACAACCTGTAACAATTTACAGTATACGTGAAAGCTTTGGAAAAGGCTATGTCCTTTCATATATTTTTGACATGGACTGACTAGATAGCATTCCTCTAAAAAAATTATATCAGATATCCCCTGCTGAAGTTGAGCCACAGGAGCTGGGACATTCGTGCTAAATGCAATCTGGTGAATGAGAAAAAAATATATTGTGAAGTAGAATGACTGCTAAAACATGTCTTCTAACGAAGGAAGAAGTAACATAGATAGAAGCTGTGCATGGAACAGTTCACCTTACTCGGTTCATCTCTCATTTGTTGTGTGAGCGAGAAAGACTTTCACTACATCCGTGCATCCCCTTATTGGACTTTTAAGAAAAAAAGATCTTACCATATGCATGTTATGCCTCTCTGGGCTTTTTTGTTTAATGCGGAGAGAAATTTGCTGAGAGATTTTGCATATTAATTGTGTGCCATAAATGAATCTCTGTATGGAAATGTAGCGTCTTGAAGAATATATGCGGGGGAAAAGTAATCATAAAAATAAAAAATGTCTAGCAAGTTAGCAGGAATGCATTACAATGTAGTTTTTGATACTTTATGACTGAACTGCTAAATTTGATTATTGTTTAAATAAATGAGTATTTATTTTACTTACTAGTCTTACATGCCCTGGATGGTCTCATAAATATCTGCCATAGATCTGGTTTACCTGTTCAGGGAATGGCTAATCACCGAACACCCAGTTGTTCTCTGTTCTTCTACTTTTCTTGTTCTTGTTTCAGGGCAGCTGGAAACATTTTTCACACAAAGCACTGGCCTGGTTTACTTCTGTTTTTTAAGAATGTGTTAGAAGAGTTGGCTCTCCGTTATCCTTGAAAATCAAGGTATTAGAGGGCTGGTGCTTTCCTTTATAGCAGAGGTCTTCAAACTTGGCAACTTTAAGACTTGTGGACTTCAACTCCCAGAATTCGCACAGCTGGCTGGAGAATTCTGGAAGTTGAAGTCCACAAGTCTTAAAGTTGCCAAGTTTGGGGACCCTTGCTTTATAGCATGCCAATGTCCTGTCCCACAATATTAGAGGAGATAGGGACTTGCAGATCCATGGGAGGTTTGTTCTCTATAGGCATTGCATAATGTAACCTAGTTCAGCAGAAGTGCAATTTGAATGTACTGAGTCTACGCTGATTAAAGTTTGTGTTTCTTTTACACTAGATTCATTTGCTTCTGCAAATTCAGATAAACCAAAGCACATCAAATCACCAACGGCTTTTGTTAAAGTGAATAGCTGCACATTTTGTTCAGTATAGCTGCCTCTAATAGGACCTTGTATAATCCGAATTTGCTATATTAGGTTATTGAAAAGATATCGATTAAAAAAATGAATATATCAAAAAATTACAAACTGGAAATAGGTTTTCTTCAGAACCTAAAATCCAGGAAAGATTGAATATAGACACAGATTTTCTTCCTGTTATATTTGTATCCTGTCTTTACAGTGGAATTGCTGCTGATTATATCCATATATAGTGATTTGTGCAAGAGTTTTGGGCCTAAATTCTCCATAGTCTTTTTAACCTGGTGTCTTAACCACTAGTCCAAACTGCTCTCTTTATCTGCCTTCTCCCAATTTTATGAATGTGAGATCTGTTTCTTTTTTGGTGTTCTTCCCTCTACCTTGTCTTTATTTCTCCCATAAAAAGATTAAGATTGCTTCCAGCATTTTGTGACAGGCCAGACTGAAAACTAGCCACCTTGTTTGTCCCCAGTAAAAAAATTTATACTATGTTTTAAAATATCAGATATGTCTACATATTCCAAGAGGTTACTGACCTTTCTTTAAAAAGTGTATAATTCAAACTTGCACATGTTTTAATGGTGAGATAGCACAGTAAGATTATGGAAACAGTTTTTGTCTAGGCAGCTAAGGTTGTACTTGCAATTAATTAGAGGTATAAAGGCAGCTTTCAAAGATTTTTAAATGTCATCGGCTAATGTAATATGGAGACTGCTAGAAATTATGTAGCATAAATCTAACCTCTCCAGGATAAAAGTTGGAAATTGGAAGGTATATGATAATGCGATTAGTTTAATGTTTATACTGCAAATTCTGTAAGAGATATTAACAATTTTATTCAGTTCCTCTAAATATGTGTAGCACAAGTCAGTTATTATGACACAATAGATTGACATTTTGTCCACTGGCTTATCTTGTGTAATGGGCTTCTTTTACTTCATTCCTTTATTGTTCCTATAAATAATGATGTCCTTATTTTAAGTGCACAGAAGTCAAAAAGAGGGTGATCTAACTACCTGTCTTCTTTTGCAGCTTGTACTTCCAGAGTATCTCATCCATGCATTCTTCTGTGTCATGTTTTTGTGTGCAACAGAATGGCTTACACTGAGTCTTAATATGCCATTACTGGCTTACCACATTTGGAGGTAATTTTGAACATAGCTTGGTAAAGCTTTACTTGTACAGCTTTTATTTTTGTTTTTCATGTATTGCATTCTGTATGAATTGTTCTCCAGGGATTTTTCTGTCCCTTAAATCTGCTCTCCAACATTTCTTGATATTCAGTTATTTCCCCCATTCTTTACTTTTGGAAGATCCTGAGGGAAACAAGAGAAAGATAACAGTGTGTTGCATTCTTCTGCTATATCATCATCGTAGATCAGCTGTGATCTTGTTGTCATTACTCATAGTTAATAGTTGCTTTGTGCGTTTACTCCCAAAGAAACTGATACAAAACTCCATGTTTATATTTCCATTCAACAACATGAAAAAGAGAAGGATCAGGCCCGCACATTCAGGGGGATATTACCCTTCTGCCAAATATTATAAGATACTATCGCTTTCTACTATTAGAAATCGCCCCTTTCACATTTTTCCTTATCTCAGCTGCAGAGACCATAGGATGATCATAAAGGATCATAAAGCTTCACTTAGATTTGAGATTTCATGTGTTTCATGAAACTTGTCTTATTGTTTGAGGTTGGCCCTTTGCTCAGTACATTTGGATGTCAGAAACTGAATGTTGGCAGAGATCAACTGAACAGAGATTTTCCATTTTAATGGTGTACCGTATTTTTTGGATATAAGACACCTTTTTTCCTCAAAAAAGAGGGTGAAAATCTGGGTGCATCTTATACACTGAATACAGCATTGTTGGCCTCCTGAAACTCCTCCCCCTTTTCAAAAATGGCTGTGCATAGCCTTTAAGAAGTTTCCAGAGTTCTCCTGTGGGGCTGGGGAGCACAAAAATAAATGAAAAATGGGCTGTTTTTTGCTCATTTTGCCCTCCTAGTCCCCAGGAGAACTCTGGAAGCCTCCTAAAGGCTATACATGCACTTTATTTTTGACAGAAAAGGGCCCATTTTTGTGAAACATGGACTGTTTTTTGCTCGTTTGGGGGGGGGCCACCCCCCAGGAGCACTTTACAAGCCTCCTAAAGCCCTTTTTTTTTTGGCAAAGAATAGGCCCATTTTTGCAAAAAAAAAGGGGCCGTATTGGGGAGGTCTGCAGAGTACAAAACCTTTTTTTTATTTGCCTCTTCAAAATCTTGGTGCGTCTTATACTCCAGTGTGTCTTATACTCCAAAAATATGATATATTTCATTGAGAGCCAATTTGGTGTAGTGGTTTAGTCACCAGAGTATAAACTGGAAAACTGGGAGTTCTAGTTGCACCTTAGGCATGAAACCAGATAGGTGACCCTAACCTTAACAGCCCCCCCCCCCCATTAATGCTTAATC
>JAPKID020006321.1:0-10707 GCA_026931265.2 Tropidonophis doriae | reverse complement strand
GGGTTTTTTTTCTTTTGAAGATGTTTCACTTCTCATCCAAGAAGCTTCTTAAATGGCCAGAGCCAACCAAGTGCATTGGCACCTTTAGGACAACCATGACCTGGATGACTGAGAATCTCGACAGACCTTTTAACTATACAATTTGCATCTCATTTAGGTTTATTTATAAATAAATAAAAGTATAAAATTTGGGATGAACACCCTTTGGATGGCGTGGAACAGTGGTGGGATTAAAAAAAAATTACTGCCGGTCCTGTGGGTGTGACTTGGTGCGAGTGGCAGGGGAAGGTTACTGCAAAAGTCCCATTCCCTCCCGATCAGCTGTGACTCAGGAGGCAGAGAATAGATGGGGCGGGGCCAGCCAGAGGTGGTATTTGCTGGTTCTCCGAACTGCTCAAAATTTCCACTACCGGTTCTCCAGAACCGGTCAGAACCTGCTGAATAACACCTCTGCTACACAGGTAACCCTGAGGATATAGATAAATCTCCAAGTGCTTCAACGACCCGCTCAAAGGATGCAAATGACCGGCTGTCTGGAAGGAATATTAATCCTTCCATTCCCCGCCATCCAGTCAGAATGGAAGAAGTTTCTTGGATGAGAAGTGAAAAGTCTTTGAAAGGAAAAACAAGACAGTCCAGCTGCCTCCTGAAATAAAATCACCTTTGGGGCAACCACCGTGATTTGGATGTCTGAGAATCTCTACAGAACCTCACTGATGTTTTTTTTCTTCCTTTCCAGAGAAACCTTCAAAGCCCAAATGCTGGAAAGAAGGGGTGGCATATGAAGGAAAAGAAATCACTTTACAGTGCAACTCCGTCTCTGGCACCGCCCCTATCATGTACACCTGGCAGCACGTAGACGCAAAGGGGAAATTCGAGTCCCTGCCACCCTCGACACGTCTCAGTGAGTTTGGCCGGTTCAAACCATCCCTCCGCTCCCCCATGAATTAATTTGTTTTTGGGGAGGGTGATAATATCAATCATTATTGGAAAGTAGACTATCTTCCATTGTGATACAGCAATAGAAATAGCATTTAAACTTATATACCACTTCACAGTGCTTTTGCAGCCCTCTGGTTGACAGAGTCAGCCTCTTGCCCCCAACAATCTGGGTCCTCATTTTACCCACCTCGGAAGGATAGGAGGCTGAGCCAACCTTGAGCCTGGTGTGATTTGAACTGCCAAACAGCAGGCAGCCAGTGATCAGCAGAAGTAGCCTGCAGTACTGCATGCTAGCCACTGCGTTTCTTACATATCAATTTCTACATTGCATGGTGTGTTTCAAATATAAACATCACCATTATCATTATAATCATGTACATATAAACATATATGCAATATCAATTGTTATTGAAAAGTATACCATCGTCCATTGTGACATCAATTATATAACCATCAAAATATTTAGTAATCAGTTTTTCTTTCGCATGTAGTCCATATTTCATGTAAATCCACTCATCTAATCTCTATATCTGTCAGATAACCATTTGTAGAAAACTTCCCATGTCACGAAATTCTCCGAATCTTCTAAATGTCACTGAATCCTGACTCTTCATTTATTTTAGATCTGTCTAATCCTGCCCAAATTATTATGAAGAATCTCACATGGATGTTCACAGGATCGTACCAGTGCACTGCCTCCAATGAAGCTGGAGAGGACAGCTGTGTCATACAGGTGACCGTGCAACGTAAGTATGGAAGATATCTAGGAATATTTGAAATGAGCTTGGAAAACTACTGATGATCAAAGTGCCCAAAGGCCAGACAAGGAATCATGGATGGAAACTGACCAAGGAGAGATTCAACCTGGAAATAAGGAGGGATTTTCTGACAGGGAGAACAACCAATCAATGGAACAGAAGTTGACTTCAGAAGTTGTGGGAGCTTCATCCCTGGAGGCTTTCAAGAAGAGACTGGACTGCCATCTGTCAGAAATGTTGTAGGGTCTCCTGCATGGACGGGGGGGTTGGGCTAGATGACCTACAAGGTTCCTTCCAACTCTGTTAATCTGAATCAGTGCAGGAATCAGAATAGAGATATTCTGCTACAATGGTAGCCTCTCCTGGAAGTCAACTGGCTTCTGCAGCAGCCTGCAGAGAGGCAAGGAAGTGGCTTTGAAGAGAAAGTTCAGGAATCACTATAGAAATCAAAAGAATGGAAAGCATTCCTTAAGGCCAGGGAAAGTGTTCAGGAAATACTTCTTGGGATATAAGGAGGAGGAACGGAAAGGCACAATCAGACTTGTAAGATTCTGTTAATATACTCCTTCACTTACAACCATAAAAGCGCCCAAAATTTCTGTTAAGCGAGACAGTTCTTGAGTTCTTTCCAAAGTTACTAAGTGAATCACTTTTTTTTTTTTTTGCCTTTTTAATGACCCCGTAATTTCTTACATCGGAGTCAGGACAACTGAATGGAGCTGAGGGTGTATTGGCCAGATGCCCTTCCTGTCGCCAATGTGGAGTTCGCAACAGATAATTTATTCATTGTGCAGACAGAGAGAGATCTACCGCTACCTAGGATCGAACTCACAGCCTCCTGATTGTGAGGAAAGAGCTCCGCCTCTAGGCCACTGTACCTCTCATGCCAAGTGAATCGCTGCAATTGATAAATTAAGCGAATCTGGTTTCCCCGATGATTTTGCTGGTCAGAAGGTCGCAAAAGGGGATCATGTGACCCCGGGACACAGCAATGGTCATAGATATGAACCAGCTGCCAAGCATCTGAATTTTGATCATGTGATCACGGGAATGCTGTGAAGGTCGTAACTGTGAAAAACAGCCGTAACATTTTTCAGTGCCGTTGTAACTTTGAACGGTCACTAAATGAACTGTTGTAAGTCGAGGACTACCTGTATAGTTTTAGTCCCAATAAAGGAGAATATCTGTAGTTCAGGATTGACATGAGAGATCCTTGATACTCTCCGAGATAGTGGCTTTTTTTCAGACATCTCATTACCCTAACTAGGTAACATCATCCATGCTAGTCATGAGCACTGATGATGTTGCCTAGTGTTGTGGCCCGCAAGTAGCCTGTGGAGCTGACAGCAGAGTCGGAGAGTGAGGAGGTTAGGGAGAAGCATGGGCCAGTCCTGGAGGTTGGGGAAGGCTCAGACGAGGGCTCTGCGTCGGAAGCAGAGATGGAGCCAAGCCTATGTGACAGTTCTCAGCTACCTTTGGAGCTAGACAGCAGTGAGGCAGAAGAACAGTTGGAGCCTGTTTCCAGTGTGCGCATGTGCAGAGCTGCCAGTAGAAAAGAACAGCTAAGAAATCAGGGTGAGCTTGGGAGTAAAGGCACAGGTGGACATGAATGGCCCCTCCCACAGGACATAAAAGAGGAGCGAAAGGGGAGGGGGCTTTTGCGGGGAAAAATTTGTTCGTTCATTCATTTCAGGAGTGTGAAGATCTGTCCGTGAACCTCAGAGACTCTGTGCCCAGCCTTTCCTTGCACAGCACCTCATTTAGAAAACATCTGCATGGCAGCTTTCCAAGTTAGATAAGCTCTGTGCTCATAAACTCACCTTTAAAAGACTGTCTGCCAGGCCTTGGCTGAAGGTGAATGAGAGGAATTCACATTCGTTTAATAAAAGGCGGTTTGTCGGGATCAGGAATCTGCTTCGTGCTTTTTGCGGAAGCCTAGGTCACAACACCTAGTTAGGGTAATGAAACATCTTCAAGAAAACGAAAGCAAGGTCAGAGGGCAGCAAGGCCATCTCGTAGTTCTAGTCTCCCAAGGGGAATCGGTTTCCTTTTCTTGTAGGGCTGTCCCAGTTCTCGGTAGAACATGATTGAATAATCAAACTGGGTAGTGATGAAACATGACTCATTGGCTCCTTGTTCTGGAAAGGGCAGCAACTGATGTACCAGTTTAAGTTGGGAAAAGACAAGCCCAACCCCAGCATTCATCAGCGCTGAGAGCTGAAAGATGTTATTTTGAAGAGAAAGTGACCTCATGGAAAGCAATTACGACACTCAAATTGCGGCAAAACATTCCTGGGCCATCGAGAATACTGCCTCGCCAAGGCTTCGATTTGAGCCTCTTTTATCCCATCCAGGGCTTAATACTGCCGGATTGAGACCTGTGGAGAAATGTTATACCTGAGCATCCTCAGCATCAAAGGTCATCACCCCAACTTATTTCTAAAACCTCTCCAAGAAAATTTCACGCAGATGTGAAATAACACAGAGATGGTAGCTGGCCCTGTGGGACTTAAGAGCTTTTTCCCAGGAGGATCAAGTGGAACGGCGCATTTCAAAGAAAGAGAGAACACAATCTTAAAAACCGCCTCTTACGCTGACTCCCCATATGCAGCCCAGAAGGGTGCCATCTTTGCCAGGTTATCTAAAAAGGACTGGGTGGAAAGGGCGTGCTTTTTCCTCCACCCGGAACTTCCTGGTATTCAACACCGGAGCTTCCGTTTTTAAAACCAATGAAAAGTTTAATGTGCAAAATATGCGGAGAGCAAAACATTTTAACATTTCAAATCTAAGCTTGGGGAGTCAGGTATGTGAAATATGCAATGCAAAAGAAAGCCGAGGCAACGTGGAGTGCATTTAGGGCAATTAATGGTGTGGACGCAACAAGGTGGATTGCACCACTGTTGAATATCTGAAGTGATAAACTACTACCGTTTGCATAATCTGAGATGCGTTGGCTGAGGAAAAGCTGGGAAGAAAACAACCAGCCCTCCGCTCCAGGGTATGGAGTTAATTCAGTTTAACCTATTTTATTCACCGTTTAGCCATGGGAAATGAAGTCTCCCTTGAACTGAGCTCGTTTCCTGGGGACAACGAAAACATCTCCCAGTTGTTTTCTTGCTAGCTCTAGAGAAATGGTTTGTTTTCAACTTCTACCAGAGTAATTTTGCAACTTTCCAAAGTAGTGTAGAAACCCAGGGACTTCCTGCTGGCCTCTGCCTCAATCACAAAGTCAGGTCCAATTTGTTTCTATCTTTTTCAAGGTCAGCCAAAGTTGCCCACGGCTGCACTTCCTGCGGCATAAAACAATGAGAATATATACGCTATCCATTTTGAGATAAAAGAAAGGAATTGAAAATGTCTACGCAACAGATGCCAGATTTACAAGGACGGCATTTGGCTGTAGATAGAACAAATAAAACCTAGCATTTGTTTCTAAATCGACAGATCCCCCGAATGTCGGCATCGTTGCCGGAGCAATCTGTGGAGTGATTGGCGTATCCTTGCTCGTTGTCTTGGCTGTGTGGCGAACTATCAAAAGGAAAGAAAAAAATAAATACGAAGAAGAGACTCCAAATGAAATCAGGTAATTGCTTCTCTAAAAACCACTCTTTTAAAGCATTCCAAAGTTGCAAAACCTCTTAAATTTATTACAGAACAGCCTCAGAACTGGAGGGGAGAATATAAGTCAGAGATAAAGGGAATGTTTTATGTGCGACTCCAAAATCAATCACCAACGTTCAGTTTTAAAGGAGATCACGTAGGAGGCTTCCAAAACATCTTTCTGGAAACCACATCAAGCCAATCTGAGTTGTGAGGAATCTCCTAGTGTGCTCTCTGAACTAACAGCCAAAAATATGTGTTTTGAGCTAGTTTTAAAGATTTAATACATTTACTATACCTTTTTTCCCTGGATTACAACTGCAATGTCCTTTGGAGAAAATAAGGCTCTTGGTCTTCTATTTAAAGCAAATTTATATTTTCAAAGATGGAATGAGGATTTCGTGTTTTGAATTGTTTAGTCATCAGCACGTATGGGAGGGTGCACACATTTTTCATAACTTGTTTTCTGTAAAATGACAATATTCTCTCTTGGGTTGAATCTACTCTATCATAGCACATCGCTTTTTACTAGATGTTTCTTGAACTTTCTTGGCGGGGCATTTACGGGAAGGTTTCAAAAGCATGACTCAACTGGTAAACACCCTTATGACTCAAAGGAATCCTGCTGGTTAATCCTATTCGATTTACATTTCTCACCTTTATATTTCTTTATGTGTTGCAATCCAATCATGCTGACCTCTGCAGTTTTTGAGCAATCATTAAAGATCCTCAGTAAATCCTTGATTTACCTAAATTGATTTTCCTAAAATCAACAACTCCAAAGAGGGTTTCTTTTTTAATTGCATGAAACTTCCCTGTCCCTGTCTCTTCCTCTTCCTGTTTTATTTTATTTTTTTTGCTCATCCTTTGAGCTGCTTCAATATCTGAATTTTGTTCTAATTCTCTGCCAGTTCCTGAAAGCCACATAAAAGGGTTAATTGGCATAGGAAGTAGAGGATGCCACAAAACAGCACAAATGATTGTTTAACACAGGAAAACCTGGGGGGTGGGGGCGAACTATCACACTTGAGGGAAGTACAAGAACTGCTTCCTCAAGTAGATGGATTTTGGACAAGCTTTTAAAAATTAAGACAAATCCATGGAAGATAAAAGTATCTACACACTTTTCAGCAGATGACGTCCTGAGCACTTCTGCTGGCACCAATTTTAGGTCAACTTGCAGCTCTTTATGGAAATAGAATTCTAACCACTACTTGGACCTTTTTAGTCTGATCCGACAACTCATTGTCTTGCAAGGATGAATATTGCGTAAAAGGTACATGATATTCTGTGTGTGAATCTTGGTTGAGTGAGAAACAGGGCAATTATGTAGGTCACATAAAGCAATCTTAAATTCACTCCCAGAATTCAGACAATGTCTAGAACAGTGGTAAAATTTGAAATTTTTTACTACCGATCCCATGGGCATGGCTTGGTGGGTGAGGCAGGGGAAGGATACTGCAAAATCCCCATTCCCACCGCACTCTGGGCCCAGGCAGAGGTGGTATTTGCCAGTTCTCCTAACTACTCAAAATTTCCGCTATCGGTTCTCCAGAACCTGCTGAATTTCGCCCCTCGTCTAGAAGGAGAATCCATTTCTAAAGTCAAGGCTTAAAATCTGAGAGTCAAAGGTTCCATTTGTACATTGACCCAAACATTGACTAAATTATAGTTTGGTGAATTAACCCAAATTACAGATTCATACAAAGCGGTGTCATAAAGTAACTTTAGACATTGTCTAGGTTCCTAAAACTCTAAATTAATCTCTAAATTAGTCAAATGATCTTAGCCTAGCATATCTGGGAAAATCAAGCAAAGGCCAGTGATCAATCAAGAGGGAAGAACCAGGACTACAGAAAAGACAAGGTCAGGAGCATTCCTATTCAAATGCAGAAGCTGATTTCTGAGTATAATTTATTCACAAGATTTCTACTTCTCAGTCTAATGTTCCTTTACCAGCTAATTAATCATGATATCATATTTAAAAAATACCATGATTCAGGAGTGGTTACGAAGAGATCTCTCCAATCTACCCAGAACAGGGTTTTTCAAACTGTGAGGTAGACGCCCTTGGGCAGACACAGACAAAGTCCAGGGATGGAATGAATAACCTTTCAGTTACATTGTTAGAATTAATCCACCTTTCCAAAGTTTCATTGTACAGTTTTCATTGTTCATTTCCGTTCATTTTGGTGTCTGATTTTTAAGGGAGGTGTGCACACATTAAGATAACAAAATTAACAACAATTAGGTCACTTGCCAGAGTATGCTTTATTTTCTAGTCTAGAGTCTAGAACATTCTTGTTCCTTGGTCATGAATAAAAAAAGAGATTCAAATGCTTTGCCTCCCTGAAGCTTTCAAAATAATATTACCATTATTACAAGTTTCTTTTACTTGTACCAGACATCAAATAGTTCTGGTTCAACAGTTTAATAGTAACAATAAAAAAACAATGCCAATCTGACTCCAAACTTCTGTCTGTCAGACCTTTACATTGGGCCTTCAGGCCTGCCACATTTTCTATTGTGGGGAAAATGGGAGGGGGGATTATATGGAGTTGGGGTGATATATAGTCAAAATATCATTCTTTTTCAGAGAGTCAAGGACACCTTGCCCTCCAGCTGGAGAGGCGTGACTGAGAGGCATCTCCTGTTTTGGATGGTGCCTGATTGGATCATGTGACGGGACATGTGGGTGCTGAGCAGAGACTTGAGCTTTTGTTTGGGTGGGGAAAACCTGGAAACTTTCAGATTCAGGTTTTCCCAGATGTGCCAATATGACATCTCTAATAAAATGGGATTTTGAGGAAAGTCAAGCCTCGGAGTCTTTGTTTGTTGAGGGTGTTACTTGGAACCCTGACATTGGCTTGTGCAAGTTGCAACCAACAAAAATAACGTAACAGCACTGCAGAGAAAATTATTATTAAAAAACACTTCTTTTAACCATGATGGGTGAAAAATACTTTGTCAACAGGAGCAGCTGAGATAATGTAGTAATTTTCAACGGTCTTGGCTTAGAAAAGCTATCTACAAATAGCTTATATGGCTAGACTGCTGGCAGGTAGCCCAAAAGATTTGCTAAATCTCAAACACACTGTTGTGTTACTGGTCCTTTATTAGTCAGATTTTTAATCATTTTTGCTTTCTTTTAATCCCAGGGAAGATGCAGAGGCACCCAAGGCCCGGTTAGTCAAGCCTGGCTCTTCCTCTTTGGGCTCCAGAAGCTCACATTCTGGTTCTTCCTCAACAAGATCCACAGAAAACAGTGCCTCTCGCAGCCAGCAAACACTGTCAACAGAAGCTACCCCACACCTAACACCGACGCAGCGCAGCAACCTTGAGATGAATGGCAGGAAAATTGAGCCAAAGAGAAGTAACTACACTAGTTTGATCAAAACGGAAGCGGCCCCTACAATGATGCCTGCTCAAAGTCGAGCTTTCCAACCCGTTTGATTACTGTTCCGTCTATTTGGGCTCCACCTATATCCATAAATTACATGCGCTGCCAGCATTATGCAATTATTTTATTTTCCAATGCAATATTGGTTTTCTATAGTCATGCACATACACACAAAGAACAAAAAACCCTCAGTATTTTTTTAATCTTTCTGTTTTGAGGTACAAGCAGACTTGGAAGAGAACTCGTAAAAACAATTATTTCTATTTTTTTAAGATTTTTTTTTTCATTTTTGCGATTAAAGCTTGGAAGGAGAAAAGGGAATGCTGACACAAGAGGAATAGCATTTTACTGTTTTGGACCAATTTGCTTTTTAAAAAAAAGAATACTGTGGAATAGAGATGCTCCAGCAGAATTCTTAAAGGAAAAATGAAATGCACACATATACAATTGTCTTCTCAGTTATGACCTCTGTTTTTCACTGCTAATGTTAAGTCTGATCAGCTTCAAGAGAAAACTGACAGGACTTTGCATGTGTCCTTTTCTTGAATTATCAATATTTGGACACATCACCACCAACAAAGCAGAAAACAGTAACTTTGGGGAAAAGCGAGAAGCAATATTAGACTTTAATTGGTCTTCTTTACTGGAGGGACTTTCTGGGAACATGGAAGTGCATTAATTTAAGAAGGTACGTACGACTGAATACGGCTAAAGAATATAGACATTAGCCCACTGTGACCAAGCTAATGTATTTGTATGTATGTATATATTCATAAATAATAAGCAATTCCACTAAAGGGAATTATATCCTAATGGATCATTAGAATGTGAGATCAGCATCAAATCCTGAATTCCATTTACAAGTTTTTAAAAATGGTGTTTTTAAAATACTGTTCTCTATGCTGGACATAGTGACATTCATTTTTAGGATGAGTAGTGCCAAAGGTTTTTTTTGGGGGGGAGCATTTTTGGTGGGAATACAATGTCATGATTAGTAAACATTTTGAGGTAATAATCTAGGAAATGTGATCATTTGGATGGATACAGCATACTCAAACTTGTGAAACTAACTGCAAAACTTAAAGGAGATATAAAGAATGGAAATGAGCTGGAAATGTAGATTTCAGCACTGGTGTTAAGAATGCTTTCATCTCTCCAAAGTGGAAAGTCTCATCTATGGACAGAACTAGCATCACCCAGCTTTAACGATAAGAATATACAAGTTGTTTGACTTCAAGTGCCAACTAGATTGCAAAGATGATGAGTTTTAAACTGATATTATTCCAGGGGGGTTATTTCACATCACATTCTTAAACACTGTCAGGAAGAAGAAAATAAGAGAACCACTAGACTCATATATTATAAGAGTAATTTATAAATGGTGACTTAGGATTCAAAAGTAGGATGTGCATTGCTAATACAGGGCAGTCAGTATTACTGATCTTATAAGGCTGTGACAGAAAGCTATTTTCACAAGAAATAAGAAGCAGGTTTCCAGCTATACAGCAGACACACTTAATTTAGAAGTCTCCATAACAAAATTTCTGGAGCATCTTGAAGCACATTCAACTATGATTAAAGTCAGCATTGCATGAATTCCTCAGCTGAGTCTTATATATACTCACTCAGAAGTTAAGAACCAGGCATGGCAGGTTTCCTGTCTGCTTGTTTAAAATGTTAGGATTATTTCATCCCTCCAAACCAAGCTAGTTTATCCCTTCATCGATCTTAACTGAACATTTAAAAAGCAATTCAGCTTACAACCTATCATCAAGTCCCATAAAGCAGAACTCAACAGAAAGAAAAATCCAAGGCAGATGAACAATTCCATCACTTTATTTATACCAAAGCTGAGTATAATGCAGGTTATGATAAGAACATAAGAACAGCCTTGCTGGAAAAGGTGAATGCAAACAATGTGTAGACAAATATCTCTATACATTGTCTCTATACATCTTGACCTTTAAAAATATGCCAGCGTGGGCTGGGAGGTCAAGATGGATATAG
>JAPKID020006320.1:0-10707 GCA_026931265.2 Tropidonophis doriae | reverse complement strand
TTCAGCTCCCAGCTTTTCTGGCTGGAGAAGTCTAGGAGCTGAAGTCTTTCAGACTTAAAGTTGCAAAGGTTGGAGACCCCTGCTTTATTGCATTATATTTAGCTTGATTGGTAGAGACAGAAGACAAAAGAAGCCACCCAGCACAAGTGTTTCCTTTTTTTTTTGTCTAGATTATACTCTAACTATCAAATAATCTCCAATAGTCTCAAATTATAGTTATGGATAGATAGAATCCAGCAATCCTGTATATAAATCTGCCCCAAAATTCAGAATACCTGAGCCGGTAATTATTTTCTACCAAATCTGCTAAAACAATCTATATTCAGTAAATGTAAATCCATGAAAAAAGGAATTTGCTAGGAATTTAGTTACTTTTCCAATCTGTTTGATGAAGAGCTGTGTATGCCTTGTGAACGTGCGTTAAGACTAGATTGAATGGTCATTCAGGATCACTTGATTTGAATTTGCTGCTCATGTGTTTCTACCCATACATAAATATCACATAGGAAAGCATGGCATCTGCATGGCGTCTAGTGTAAAATCCATACAAACCCATGGAACATGTGAACATAACGGTTTCTTTTCCCTTTCTCTGTGTCTTGGCTGATTAATTTTACAGTTTTTGGATAAAGCCATAATTTGCAGTCCAAAATTCCTACATCTAGACAATGTAGTTCTGCCATCACACAATTAACTGTTGCACATGAAAAGCAGCAAAATGCCCCAGTTAAAAGGACTGTAATTCTGAGGCGATTAAATCTGCAGTAGAAAAAAATGCTACATTGTACAAAGCAAGCAAATATTTATATTTTTTTCCAAATGCACAATTTATGAAAGGAAGCTTTTAAAATCTTTTCCTTTTTGCACAAGGTTTCTTGAAGAACTAGAATTCTGGAAAAACATACAAATACAGGTGATGAACGCTTGAATGAACAGAGGCACAGGGCAATTAGAGGAAACTTCAGGAAAGTTAACTGAGGATTAAGTTGTTTGCTTTTGTCGAAAGCTCTAACAACGGAGGCACTTTGAGATTTTGTCGAGCAACCACAGTGGTTGTATATTGCCAAAGAAAGAAACACCTTTTTATTTTACAGGAGAATGGGAATCTTGTTGTACTATAAAGCCAGCATGTAGATCCCATGTCAAGAGAGCTACTATATAAAATCTGGGCCACAACGTGGAAAGGATAGTCCACCGTGAAAATGGGGCTAGGATGCCAAAATGAAACTATAAACATGTTTGCCATGTACGTTTCTATTCTTTATGTATCTGGTTTTTTAAAGGAATTGGTGTCAGAAACATCCTCATCCTCATTGTGATGTTTGAAGTACAACGTTCACCGCCCTTTAGTACTTAATGCCTCCCATTTCCCACACTTTCTAGTGTCATGAAAAAATAAACGTGTAAAAATGCGTAGAGCATTGATCCCCTGAGCCTTGTTATTATTTTTGACCATCCCTCCAACCAAGCTATAAGGCCCCACCAGGGCCTCAGATGCACCTGAAATGGCTACTTCTGCTAGGGACAGAATCCAGGTGCTGCCTTTCTGCTGCACTGACCGTCAGGGCAGATAACCTCACAAGACCCTTCTGTTACGAGATTGTCTACTAACAATGGCCTCTCCTCATCTTCCTCTTCCTCCCACAGGCTCGACAATTTGCTAAACATGGCATACGGCGTCAAGAGGTAAATAGCCTTCCAAAGCCTACACTCCTTGCCCCCTCCTCTTCCCCACCTTGGCCTACAGCGCAAGGCTGGATTTTTTTAAAGGTGACTGGTCAGGGCAGACCCCGCTCCCCAGCCGAGAACCGCCTTCTCTGCCCCGCCAAGGCCTCCCTGCAGCACAGCCAGGCTTCCCTTTTGTAGAAACGCGAAAGAAGCTGCGGGTTGTGATTGACCAGACCCGGCACTGAGGCGTGGAGGGGGCAGAGTCTCCTATAGAGGAGGACCATTTTCCTTCCCAGTTTGAGCCATGTTTAAACCATCACATAGACAACATCTGGCTGCTTGATTCAGTGCTTTTCCCTGTCTATTGATCTCTTTACTCACCCAAACGTCCCAATAACCCTCCCACACTTTCTCCAGTGAAGACGGGGATTGAAAAGGAAAAGCTAAAATCCCTCCCATTTTTGACTTAGGCTGTGGCATTCAAATGTGTGTGTCATGAGGACACACCGTAGTCTTTCATGTGTTCTTTTGGTTCTGTTTTGGGTTTGGCTTGAGAGAAGGGCTTGCTGTTTGCTCAGATGACTGGCTGTTCTTTATGATTTTTGATCCTGTGTTTCTTAGATTTCATTGTGTTGGGTGCTTCTTGGTTTCATTTAATTCCATTGCTTGTGGGGCAGAAGTTAGTGATGGTTCTAAAAGTATATCACAAAAGCAATAACCCATTTTGTTTTTCAATTCGTGGGCATCCTTTGAGAGCCAAAGGGTTATTTATTTGTTTGAACAATGGCACCTACCCAGATAACTGACTCTTCCATAGAAAATTTGGCATGGCTTCTGAAACTGTCAGGGTTCTCCTATCCAGACACGTATCCAGTTCATGTTATTATATTCAACAGTGCTGTAGCATTGTGTGTTTAAACTAAAAATATTCATCGTATCAGACCACACTCTTCATTTTAAGTGGATATTTAGAACGTTTGGTACCTCAGCTTCCTTTGTGGGAGCTCCAGTCTGCCCTGGAGATTCCTGGCAATGTTCAGCTGCTTCCTCAGATTCAGCAAAGAAAAGCTGCCCGTTCTGTAACTCTGCCCCAATTCAGTCCATATCAGCTCCCAACATGACCGTAAGGAAGAGTTTTTATCAAGGGCATAAAAGCATGCGTCCATGTTCAAATTTTGCCCCCCAAGATGTAAGAGCAGTACCTGATGCCTAATTACTCAGAAATAAGTCCTACTGAAGTCCATGGGGCTTCCTCCGGTAAGTGTGCATGGGCCTTTAGCAGCAATCGGCCAAACCTGAACACGGATGCTGACTCAGGTGACCCCTCGGCTAGTTTAGGTTGAGGAAGTAGCTGGACTGAGTCACTTTCTGTTTGAAAAGTTTGGTAATTGGGATACATTCTGCATCTGGAACAAAGTTGATCCAGCTGGGTATGACCCAGAAAGGAGTTTGCACACTGTGTAAAACTATGGTTTATTCAATAAACCACAGTGGCTATGTTTGCCCAGCCTTACAAGCCACGTTCTGGACCTAGAACAAAGTTGATTCAGCTGGGTATAAAAATGGTTTGCACACTGTCCAAAACTATCGTTTATTGAATAACCCCCCTGTTGTTAGGTTTGCCCGGCCCTACAAGCAACAGAGGAGGAGACTGTGTTTTGACTTGGCACAATGTGTAAATCCCCGTAGAGATTGTTTGTCTGAATTAATCCATTAATCAAAGTTATTCAAGAACTTTTTAGTGAAAACTACGTTGCGGTAGACAAGGCAGGGAGGGGCTTGTGGTAGATGGAAGACAGGAGAGAAATGTGTGGTGGGTGTCCCCTGCCACCATCATAAGGTTTGCTAAATCTCCATCTGGTTTTGGAATTTATGTTGCAATTATACTTTGTTACCTCAATTAAGTTATGGAAACTAAGATCTTCATTTTGCAAACAATACACCAGATTCCAGTTTCCATCCTTGCAAAAATGATGGTTACAGTTCATTTTATTACCAACCCTTTCATAATATGCTAGTATATTTATTTGGCTCTCAGGAAGCCCAATAGATGAATATTTGTCCCTTTTGCTGGGGGTTGTCACCACTGTCCCTAAGGTCTCTGTAATGCAATGAACTTATGCTGGCAGAATGCCAGCCTTACACCCAAAGTAGTCCTCTCTCCTTAATCTCCAGGTTCTCTCCTATCACGATCGACAGCATGACCAGTCTGGCAGGAGTCAATTTGACCGGGGCCTCCAGTGCTGGCTGGTGCATCTTTGTGTACAACCTCTCCCCAGAGGCGGATGAGAGCGTCCTCTGGCAGCTCTTTGGGCCCTTTGGAGCCGTCACCAACGTCAAAGTAATCCGCGACTTCACCACCAACAAGTGCAAAGGCTTTGGCTTTGTCACCATGACCAACTATGACGAAGCCGCCATGGCCATCGCCAGCCTCAACGGCTACCGACTGGGTGACCGAATCCTCCAGGTTTCCTTCAAGACCAGTAAGCAACACAAGGCATGAGGGAGTACATGCGCCAGAGAGATGGGGGGAGGGGGGAGCAACAGTGTGCTGGAAGCAGCTCTCTTCCCCAACTCGCCACAAGAACGGAAATGTTCATTGACTCAATGTTGCAGAATATTCAACCGCCAGACACCGTGATCTTTGGGAAGCAGGAGGCTCCTCCCCCTCCTTCTCCCCATGCCCGACAGCCCAGCGGGAAGCACGGATGCAGCAACTTGTCAGCCACTTCTTGAAAATTAAACCCTGTTCTGACAGCATGCAGGGATGACATCTGCTCAGAATAGGATACCTCTCTTGTTTCTATGCTTGGTGACCCCTCCCTCTTCCAAGGCTTTCTTAACATACATGCCCAGGTCTGATGCTTTCTCCAGTTGTCCATGTATCTTTTCCTCTACAAATTCCACACCTCGGTGGTTCCTTTGGTGGACAGTTTTTCTGACCCTGAAGGATGAGAAAAAAACCCAACAACACTCCTGGTAAGGTGTGATAGAAATGCCCCCTTCATGTTAAAAACATTGTGAACCAACCAATCCAAGAAGGTCATGACTGTTACTCTGAGCTTGCCGAGGGGGAGGAATTAAAAAGATTCAGCTCACCACCTTTGTTCTCTTGCGATGCAAAAAGAAAGGAAAGAAAATGTGGTTGGAGGAGATTGCACTCATCTCATCTGTTGGTCTAATATGTTAGTGATGCAGGTTCTTCATCCCACTGTTTTCCTTGGCCCCTAATTAGAATGATGCCATATTTGGGAAAATAAATCTAACCTTTCATGCCTGAAAAGAGGGTACTTCCTATTTGATTCCAGAGAAAACTCATTCCCTGGGAAAAGAAGAACCGTTTTACACTCGGATGTTGTAAAATTTGCTGACCAGGTTTTGAATATTTGCTTATTTATTTAACTACTTTGCATTGAAATGAAAGTTTGAGCCAGAGTGATGTAAAAAAGGGCAGCCAAGAATTTGGCGCAAAGTCTAAGATTTCTAGAGTCTTTATGGCTTCTAATCAGGTTGTAAGGACTAGAAAAGTTTCTTACGGGTCAGAAGAAGGGACTTGCTATTTGAGATGCTATGGGGCAGTAAATTAAGCATTTTATTTTTCTTCTTCCCCAAGATGAATTGTTTTTCTTTTCTTGTAAACTGATATTTCATGAACAATTTATAGAAGCAAGCAGAGGGGAAGGAAATCAGCCCCAGGCTTGGTGATCCTTGACCACTGAATAGATTGAAAGGTGTTTTGGGCAAAGGGAAGATGGTTGGTGTGGCTGAGGTCTTCCTTTCTCTTTTAAAATAAATAAATGACCAAACAAGGGGAAAATCATAAATTTTAAAAGGTAAAACTGAAACAGAGAAGAAAACCCAACAAAAATTTTAAAAAAAGATTTTAAAAATCTATTTTTATAAAAAAGGAAAAGAGACCTTGCTGGAAATTTTTACTGGGATTCTTGAACTTCATACACAGTCACAATAACAAATTCTAAAGGGGGGAAACAAACAAGCCACTAAGTGCGATTGTGGTGCATGGTCCAATCATTCCTTCCAATGGGCCTTTTCAAACAACTAACAAAGATAACACACACCTACAGAGATTGCTATTCGATCTTAGGCATCGCCTGATGTGGGACACAGACTCCCTGTGTACAGAATTTGGATAGGAGTGTTAGTATTGCTGTAAACTGTTTTGTTGGCAGAGTGGGGACAGGATAGCCAAGGATTGTTGGCTTTTCTAGTTCACGTTTGAAACGGTCCATCCCAAAACCAGCATCTTCCTCTTGGTCCATTCCACCCAGCTGAGTGAAAAGTAGGGCAGCTCAGAGGTGGGGCTGAGTTGCCTTTTATATGTAGGACATCTGAGACCAACATAGAGTGGGTCAGTGTCCCATGATTTGTAGGGAAGCACGCAACAAATGAGACACTGAAAAAAATTACAAAACCCTACCAATTAAAAAGGAAATAATTAGCAGCAGAGGGATGGACAACAGAGGAAAATCTGGTTCTTCAAACCAGATGTTATGGACACAAGCCCATAAAAAGTAGCTGTCTACCTACTCAACATTTTCTCAACAGTAACAATGAGAAGATGTGGAGGCAAGACATTTTCTTCAAATAGAGAGCATTGCAAAAAATTGTCTACACCGTTTAAAACAATTGAGCATCAAATGCATGTTTTAAACTGTGTATGGGGGGGGGGATGGGAGGGGGGAGTTGCCTGGGAAGACCTTTGGATTCTTGTGCAGAAGCAACACTTGGTGTCTCAAAAGTCCCAAAGATTTAAGGTGATTTTGTCCCAAATATCAAAGTCAGGAAATGGAAATAACTCCTTTTATTCTCATTCTCTTTCTGTTTCCTTTTCCCCTTTGCATTTTTTCTTTTGTGCGAGGTGAGGAGGGCATAGAGGGCTATAATAACTTGATTGTATTAGATTTTCAGCACCACCATTCTCTCGCTATCCCAAAATCCCAAAAGACAGAAAACTAACTAATGTATCGAACATGAAAGCTGCATGCTTCATCATCTAACCACTGCTTTTACTCACATCAACTTCCATAGCTTTCTTTTTCAAAAATATTTTCTACAGGCATTACAAAATTATTGGGCAAAGTTAAGAACTCGCCCAAACCAGGAAAGTCTGCTATGTACAGTCCCTGCCCAATTTCTTTAGATGGCCTTGCTCTCTTTCTGACCAGGGCCCAGAAGCCGGCTCCTCCTTCGGCGGCTGCAGCTCAACTCCAGAATCCAGAACTGACCAGGAAATCCCTGTCAACCACAAGGGGAAGAAATGGGTGGTTCAACACTGTTAACAGTACCTGATAAAGGAGAAAACAAGCAAAACTTGTTAGGTGAGGATGCCATGCAGAGCTTAATATACAACTGCAAGGTAGAGAATTTGGGAAGTTTCTGTGGAATAAAGTTAGCTTACCAAGGTTGGATTCCCTCCTGTTTTAAGCATCAAGAGGGTCCTACATGTAAGTGTGGGGGCATGGCTGCTCTAAAAAAAGCTACCAAGGACCGTTCTTGCACATTAGGAAGTGAGTTCTGGACATCTGGCAATGAGTAGGGGAAAAAAATACTCCAGAGAAAATCTTAGTTCCTTTATCTGAAACTGTCCTCCTTAAGGGCTGACCTGTTCCTTCAGAGGAGCATAGCTGCACCAGGTCTGTTTGACACTGGGACGTTGTGGGCTTCTTTCCCAAATGATCTTGCCTTGAAAGGAAGAGGGCTGCCTTCTGCTTCCTTTCTAACGTCTCTTTCCATGCAGGTTGAATAGATCTCAATGGGATGTTTGCCACCTGCCCTTTCCAGGCACCCTAAGAAGGCAAGGCCAGACTAATTCTTGGAATTGAACATAGATTAGGATGTTTCTTTTAACACCCACATTTATTTTGCTTGCTGAATGTAAGCCCCTTCCCACAATATAATAACCTTTCTTGCTTGTCTGGGAAAGGGGGCTCAAATAATTCCCAGGTTTACTGCCATTTGTATCGGAAAGGAGGAACAGGCTGATGTGAGAAGACATGGTGAGGCAGCATGTTCCATAAAAGGCATCGTTTCTTCTTCCTTGCGCTTCTCAAATGAATCATTAGCCGGCTGTGGTGCAGACAGTGGTAAGATCTAAGGGTCTTAACTAGCTACTAACATATTCCCATTTTAGATAGGATTTTATAACCAGGATGCATCTTTTTTTAGGGTTCCATTCCCCTCAAATTAATATTTCCTTCTCTCCAAATTAAAATCTCCAGCACAACTACACCTTCCACTACATTTAGAGCCACTACGGAGTGGCTGATCATCCCCAAAATAGAATATATTCCTCAATGCCAATCACCCCTGTAAGCAACACTGCACTTTAGCATCATGGACTACCACAGCTGAGACTTTGCCCTGATGCCCACCCAATGCTAGCTGGCGTGCAGGACTCTTAGATGAAGGGATCCAATTTCTCATCTACCCTGTAAAGCAATTGTGGAGCAATCAGACCCTAAGAAGGCCTTGTGATTCCCATGCTTTACAATTTCTCTCAGGGGACTTCTCTTTTCTTCGTGGCAGCAATAAATCTTCTAGTCCTTTGAGATGAACACTCCTGCTTGGGCTCTTGGACTTTTTTGCAGTCTGAGGCAGCATGGGCTACTGGTTACAGTACAGGCCAGCATGATTACCATGTGCTTCTCTCACAGTAAGGTGTGCTACTTAAGACTACCTTTCTGGTCCTTGCCAAAGACACGCTTCATGTCTTCTTGTCAGACATCTAGCTTTCAGCCTGATTTTCTTTCTCTAATTTTAACTTGACAGCACGTGTGCTTCTCTGTACTTTGATGCTGGACCACATAGACATCTGGGTGTGTATGTGCACGAGTGGGCAGATGTGGGGAAGAGAGGCAGCAATCCTATATCCATGTTGTAAACATACTGACCTAGCCAAGATTTTGGGGCAGCCAATAATGTAGGTGTGAGTTTCAGCTGTGTGGATCCTTTTCCTGAAAACACCAGAGTATCCCACCTTCAGAACCTGCCTGTCAAAATGCATGGCCCTTGGATCCTTAGCACTAGCGTCTACCTGCAAAAACATGACAGAGCAAGAGATTCAGGTGCTTTGACATGGCTGGGGTGATAGTATGCGCCCACACCTCTATCCAATGGGATTTTAAAGTAGATTCGTGATTATGGAAGCCTAAATCTTCCAAGGAGCCTCCCGTTCTAGCCTTGCTTTCAGTTATTTGAAGATGAATGACTATCACAAATGATAAACATTTTCCCAATCTCACATCCTGGCAAGGGATGATTCACCGAAATTAATGAAGGGATTTTTTTTAACAGTGAGCTAAGCCTGTAGAGCCTTGAGCGAAGACTCCCGTCCAGAAGGCCGTTCTTGCCTCTATCTCAATAACCGAACCCTCTTTTGTCAAGGGGAAGCTAAAATTAACTCACCCACCCTTCCCTTTAATCGTTCTGTGTGGGGTGATGCTTTTTAACCGAAAGCCAGAATGATGCAAAGGTGGTTGTTTTTTTTAAAAAAGGAAAGAAAAAATGGGCTGCCTCAATAATTATCACCTGGCCTTTGTCCTGTCATCCTTGGCTTGGAGGATGCTTTCCTGATAAGTCCTGGTGCTGAATGTATTCTCAGTAACCTCATAGTAAATGGAGATAAACGCTGGAGGATGGCATCCTATAGTATGCACAGTGCTGGGGCAGGCTAGAGGTCAAGGGGCCGACTTTTCTTCCTTGCTGCCCACGAACCATTGGTCAACCTTGGCTGTGTGTAGGTGGGAAAGAAAGGCCAAGGGTGAGGATACGGGCCCAGGCTTTGTCTCAGAGCGGTTGCTCCTTCGTGTTAGCCAGCATCTCTTTGTTTGTTTGTTTAAAAGCAGGAAGATGAAACATTTGAGTTTTTAGCCTGCCTGGCTGCCTTGAATGCTGAATAGATACTTTTGTTGGGAGTTTTAACCATTTCTTCAGAAGGATCAACCCTATTTCTCCAATTAAGCCAAAAGAACCCAGAAAGATTGTTTTAAATGCCAGATGGTTTCTCTGTAGGGCTGCTGCTTAAAAAGCTCCCTATGTTTATGGCCGTCTCCCTTTAGATTGGAGCCTTGAAGAGGGAAGCTTCTGTGGCTTACAGGTGGAGCTCTTGCCTCCCAAGCAGGAGGTTGTGAGTTCGATCCTTGGTAGAGGCCAACGTAGGGTCTCCTGCTTGGGCAGGAGGGGGTTGGACTAGATGACCTGCAAGGTCCCTTCCAACTCTGTTAAGCTGTTTAAGGGATGAATCTATTTGTACAGGTTGCACTCCGGTGACACCCAGGTCTACCTTCCTTTTCCTTTCTTCCTTCCCACATGCTGAAGGGAATGAGAATTTCTCTTAAAATATAATTGTAAAAGGGGATGAAATTGTGGCTGCCTTTCCCAAGGCATCTCTTTGGATCTCTGTTAACAAACACATTCTGAAAATGCACATGACCTAATTTCCATTTTTATTTATTTATTTATTTTGGTTGGCTAAAAACAACGAGTCATCGATAGTACTCGAGCAAGGGACTTTATTTTCGTTTGCTCTCAAAGGAAAAATGGAAAATAAAAAGAACAACATTTAAAAGACGAACTTAATGATAATTAAACATTTTAGCATTAGTTCGAGTTTTAATTGTTTAATGATTTAGAAATTAGTTTAGGATTTCTTGATTTTTTGACAATAAATGTGTTCACTTGTGTTTTGTAAGAGTCTGTGGCAGCTTCTGTTTGCGATAAAATGAGAAAAAGAACAAAAAAACTGGCACCATTAACTCTTGTATCTTTTTGCGAATTTTAGCTTCTTGTAGTTTTAACTTATTGTTAACTTAAATATTTATTACTGCCTTGTAAGAATACATTTGTGTATATTTATGTTCTCATCAGAGTTGCAAGTTAAAAGGGAAATATTTTTAATTTGCTGAAAATAATTATTCCTTATTTATTTATTAAATAACCAACAAAATTGAGACGATACTAAAAGCTGAAATGACAGGCTCCCCAGCAGGGCAAAGGGCACAGAGGTAAACATTTTAAAAA
>JAPKID020006319.1:0-10707 GCA_026931265.2 Tropidonophis doriae | reverse complement strand
ACAATTAACCAGTGGAACAGAAGTTGCCTCCAGAAGTTGTGAATGCCCCAACACTGGAAGTCTTCAAGAAGATGTTGATAGCCATTTGTCTGAAATGGTATAGGGCTTCCTGCCTAGGCAAGGAGTTGGACTAGATGACCTCCAAGTTCCCTTCCAACTCTGCTATTGTATTGTATCTTAAGTAAAGGTTCCCCTCGCATATATGTGCTAGTCGTTCCTGACACTAGGGGGCTGTGCTCATCTCCGTTTCAAAGCTGAAGAGCCAGCGCTGTCTGAAGACATCTCCATGGTCATGTGGCCGGCATGACTAAACACCAAAGGAACATAGAATGCTGTTATCTTCCCAACAAAGGTGGTTCCTATTTTTCTATTTGCATTTTTTACGTGCTTTCAAACTGCTAGGTTGGCAGAAGCTGGACAAGGAACGGGAGCTCCCTCCATTATACAGTGCTAGGGATTCAAACTGCCAAACTGCTGACCTTTCTGATCGACAAACCCAGCATCTTAGCCACTGAGCCACTGCATCCCTCAAGGCGTCAGATTAGAAGCTGGGAAACCATGAGTTCTAATCTCCCGTGGAGCACAAAGCCAGTCACTTTCTTTCAGCCCTAGAAAGGAGACAATGGCAAACCACTTCTGAAAAATCTTGCTAAAGGAACTATGGGCAACTTGCCCAGGCAGCCTCTGAGAACTGGACACAGTAGAAGAGAAGGAAAAAAATGTTTATAAGTAGAGCCCAACTTCAATGAATATTCCTGACTCAGACAAATAATATGTAGAAAAACTGTACAGTTTGAGAGGTGGACCTCAAGGTGATATGAATGAATGAACTCAATAATAATGATTACAATGGCAGTAGATATAAGAGGCACCAAAGACAAATTCCTTGTGTGTCCAATCACACTTGGCCAATAAAATATTCCATTCCATTCCATTCCATTCTATTCTCTCCTTCCTTCTTTCCTCTATTCTTTTCTATTCAATTCTATTTTTTCTTCTGTCTTTCCTTTATTCTATTCCATTCCATTCCATTCCACTCCACTCCACTCCACTCCTATCCGATCCTATCCTACTCTATTCTACTCTACACTTAATTCAATTCAATTCTATTCTATTTTCTCCTTCCTTCTTTCCTTTATTCTATTCTATTCCATTCCATTCTTATTTCTATTCTATTCTATTCCATTCCATTCTTATTTCTATTCTATTCCATTCCATTCCACTCCACTCCACTCCACTCCACTCCACTCCACTCCACTCCACTCTTATTCCTATCCTATCCTACTCTATTCTACTCTACTCTACTCTTAATTCTATTCTATTCTCTTCAGAAGGATAAAAGTTAAGGAGTTTGGTGTGGCAGCTAAAGCATCAGGTTAGAAACTGGGAGACTGTGAGTTCCAGTCTTGCTTTAGGCACAAAGCCAGTTGGGTAACCTTGGGCCAGTCACTTTCTCTCAGCCCTAGAAAGGAGACAATGGCAAACCACTTCTGAAAAATCTTGCCAAGGGAACTGTCGGGGACTTTCCCAGGCAATCTCTGAGAATCGGACACGACTGAATGGAAGGGGCGGGGGGGGGGAGATATCAGTTGGAGTCCAACTACAGTGAATGTTCCTTACATTTATCAGGTGCAATAGGTGAGCAAAATGCGAGGGGTGGGGGGGGGGAGAGAAAGAGATTTTCAGATCTGAGGGTTCTTGAAAGGCAATGAAACATATTTCTCATAATTGGCTCTGTCCCAGTTTCTCAGCTTAACCAGCTGAAACTGATATCAAACCGGTCTTTTTAAAAAAAAAAATACTTCTCCTCTTACTCTCATTAAAAAAAAAATCCATTTTATCCTATGTAGTTGGAATATCTGAAGATACATCAAAGTGTTTTCTGATTCCTGTCAACACCTAAGATCTTAGCTAGGATTTGATTACTAGCAAATTAACATAAGTGAGAACACTAATCCAGGCTTCCAAAATTCCCTGGGATTTTGTTTTGGGCTGATTTCTTCTTTTTCTTCTTCTTTTTTTGGGGGAAGAAAAAGAGAATTAGGAAATAACTAACCTGAAATGGCTAATAGCTGGCCATATTTTACAGACACCATGAATTAATCACGCATGCATAGATAACTATTCCATACTATGTGAGTTGTGAACGTATCATTGCTGTAGCAGGTAGCAATCTGGCAGAGATACAAAGACCCTGGGATGGGCTGCCATCGTTTTAACAACCAGTTCAGTGACAGTGCGCGAAAACCCACCCATTTTAAGTTACCTTCTACTGCAACACCAGTGAATAAAACAGCTGAGGCAGGGGTGACAGTTCCACCCGAACCAGTAGTAAAAAATGCTACTGGTTCGTAGAACCGGTAGTAAGAAATACTTTAAAAAGTTTTAAAAAGTAAAAAAAAGAAATGAGTAGATTAACATTTGAAATTAGAGAGCAGGAGAATGAACAATTTTATGAAATATGGAATATGTTTTATCAATGGTTGGAAAAAAGAAAACTTAAGGATTATATATTGAATAACTATGGAAAAAGGCTGATTTGATAAATAATAATGTTTCTATATGGAAAATAAGGTTATATATATGTAATGAAAGAATAACTGACAATTATGTTTATAATCTTAAGTACTGATGCAAAAAATGCTTGCCCAAAAGACATGCTGTACAAAGCACAAGATGAATGTTTTTTTATTTGTTTTTATGTTAAAAAATAAAAAAAGTTTTTACCCCCCAAAAAAGACAACTTACTTTTTGTTATTTATCTCATTTTTCTCTAGTCACCCTTTCACAAATTTTCAATGTTGCTTAGTCATTGAAAACATCATATTAATCATTTTATAGGAAAGAAACATAGAAGTTACATTTTATCTCCCATATTATTCTGACAAATTATTTTGTCCGTTGCTTCAGAGATAATTTCTTAAAGATGTGTCTCCTCACAGAGGGCGCTGATAGAAAAATATTTTCAAAAATGGATCCTTGAGAAACCTAAGATATATAAATGAATTAGCGTGAGTTTCCCTTGGATAGAAAGCATTATTTATAAGAATGGTATTAATGGATTTATTAAGCACCTAGAAAAACAAGACTTGTTGAGAATAAATTAGCATTTTTGTCACTCACAATGTCTTGCCTTGTGATTCTTATTGGTTTTTTAAATGAATATAAACAAATGCTTAGCTGGAGCTGCTCCATTATCAAAAGACACACATGTACAGACATGAAATTCATCTTGATCAAGCCTCTTGCCAGAGGTTCCTCAACAAACTGAACCATTCCGACAGAAGAGGTCCTCATGTGTATGATTAACTGCCAAGAGCAAATAAGCAGTAGGAATGCATGGATTGTTCTCCAATGGTGAACAGTCAAGAGTGGAATTTTAGAAATGTTTATCTGATATCGGTTATTGATAGGCGTCAGGGATGAGCACCAAAGTGGTTGAGTTTGCAGATGACACTAAATTACTCAGTGTAGTGAGCATTCAAGCATGTTGTGAAGTGATGCTAAGGATCACTCAAGCTGAAAAATGGAAAATGAAGCTAAGTGCAAATAATTGTAAAACATTGAGGTTTCATTCTGATGTGATTCAAACTGGTATTGTCTAACCAGGATCCTTATGGCTAGATCAGGGATGGGCAAACTTTGCAACTTTAAGTCTGAAGGACTTCAGACTTAAAGTTGCAAAGTTTGCCCGCCCCTGGGCTAGATCAATCAAAAATGTGAGGTCTATATGAGATATGTAGGATGGAGAGGTGCAGGGCGGGGGACATATTTTTCCCCAGACATTGTTAGCAGAAAGTCTGAAAATGAAAATACCATTGTCGCAAGAACTTAGACTAAGGATACTTGGACTTAGGCCTCTCAGATGCATTGAATGGAAATTCTAAACTATGTGCCACTAAAATGCTCAGGTCTACTTGGTATTTTATAACCTTCAATTGGGCAAAAGAGCAAAACATTTTGAATCAACCTACTTCAGTTCAGGAACTTACAGAATGTGTCCAAAGTCTGGGATCAATGACTCCTGTAGGATCGATATTTGGCAAAGATGTAGCTGCTTTACCACCACAACACCTTCCATTTGCACTTCTTAGAAACTCTTCAGTTGGGGGCACAAAGTAAGATGGGAGAGGTGTATCCCCACCTTCCCCCCCCCTCCAGCAAAGTAGTGGGCAGTTCCATAGGTCAGTTGAGGCAGAGGAGGTGGTGGTGAGGTTTATCTGGGTTCTCCTGAGGGTTGTGAGGGAAGAAGGAAAAGCTGCAAACCTATATTAAAGAGCATGTGGAAAGAAGGAGAGCAGAGGAGAAAACGGGATGCCTGCAGTTGAGGTAGAAATGGCAGGAGAGGAGTGGTGATGCGTGAGCCCTCTTCTTCCCTGGAGGGAGGGAGCACAGTGGGGAACAAATGTGAAGTGTTCCCCATAGTCCACTGTTGCTTTTGTTTCTCTCCCTCCCCTCCCCCTGCAAAGTGACAGTAATTCCTCTCATCAAGTAAGGAAGAAGAGTATGACTTCACCGAAGTTCTCCTGAGGGTCATGAGAGAAGAGTAAATTGTGCAAGCCTACATCATATGTGGAAAGAAAAATAACCCAGTGGGTCACAGATTGTCCAGTAATCTCTCAGGCCAAAGAGAAGCATGATGGCAATTTTCCAATACTTGAAGGGCTGCTAAAGTGAAGTGGATATGGACATATTCTCTGTAACTCCTGAAGGCAGGACAAGTATTAACAAGTGGAATCTTTATAGAGATAGATCTAAACTATCTAAACTACAAGGGGAAAATTCTGGACTATGATATATTGATTTTATTTATTTATTTAGCTTGTCACTCATGTCTAAGATAACAGGAATAAGAATAAATGTGAATAAGAACACAGGAAATGGGTACAAATAAATGGGAACAGTAGGACAGGGATGGTAGGCACACTGGTGTGCTTATACATGCCCCCTTACAGACCTCTTAGGAATGGGATGAGGTCAACAATAGGCAGTCTAAGGTTAAAGTTATGGGGGTTTGAGGATGTAACAATAGAGTCAGGTAGTGCATTCCAGGCATTGTTGCTGAAGTCATATTTTCTGCAATTGAGTTTGGAACTGTTTACTTTGAGTTGTATCTGTTGTTTGCCCATGTATTATTGCGGTTGAAGCTGAAGTAGGCATTGGAAGGTAGGACATTGCAGCAGATAATTTTGTGTACTACACTTAGGTCACACCATATTTTTTAAAAAATTAAGAATTGAATTAAGAATTGAACAGCCTGTTTCCTGTAGTTAGGATGTTCCATAATTGGAAGCTTTCAAGCAAAGATTGGATGCCCATTTATCCAGAATGCTATGAAGATTCCTGCCTTGGGCAGTGTGTTTAAGTAGAAATCCTCTAAGGTTCTCTTCTTACTCTACAATAATCACCTAAAATATTGAACATAAGGTATCGTATTCATGAGAAACCAGGGTTGCTGTTTAATCTGATGGAATATAAATACATTTCATGTATTACATGCTGTCTTTAGTGCAGAATACTCAGCAAGCTCATTTCCAATGTAGGAATGTCAACTCAGATAAATTCAATATGATTAAAACTATCTTACATGAAATCAGACAATTAGTCTTTCTCACCAAGTGACTGTGACTTTCCAACAAAACAGCTCAAAACAGAAATATTGTGGCATGTCAAATGCAAATGTTGTCTAGGTAATTATTTTAGCTCACACTCATGCAAATGTGCAGCATAAATTTGAAGCTTTATCCCTGACATTGAAAAACTCTAAGAAATAAAGGTCCCCTAGAAATCTATCTAATACTTGCATAAAGTAGGCCTATATTTCTATTTAGATGCAATATTTAAATGTCATTTAAACCCTAAAGAGTCTGCATTTGTACAAGAGATTTACAGGCATATTTAATCTTCTCTTCATTGTCATTGTTTTAATGTGTGCAGTTAGTAGATTTTCCTTTGTTTTAATATGCTTCTTCCTAAGAACCTTTTAAGTTGTATTAAATGAAAGCACACTGCAATAATTCCATTCCATGCATATTAGCAAAATGTCTGTTATAAACTTTCCCTTTATTCTTCTTTCGGTTACATGAGGGATGGATTACTTACAAGGCCATTTTTTAAAGTCATAGAGCACAACTCTAAGAAGGAAATCACACTTTTTGAAAAAAACAGTAGATGGCTTTGCACCTAAGGAAGAACAGAGAACAATAGAAAGGGTTATGGAGAAGTCTCTTGGAAATAAGGTCTTGTTTTATGAGAGTACTTTCCTTCATATATATTTCTGAAACATAGCACAGAGAATTTCCTTTTTGGGCAGTCAGAATGCATGAAACTTACAGGAAAATAAAATCATTGGTAAGTCCACTTCATTGATTCCACACCAGTGATCCAAATGCATAAAATGACATCTTTTATTTGCCAGTCTGATGGACCTTCTTGGCCACATCCTGGAGCTGAACCTTTAGAGCTGATCAGTCAGATTCTATTCAGTTTTGCATGGATTATTTTAATGTATCCCATGAAATACCTAAATACATGTCAAGGAGTTACAAGATCTACAAAGTTCCACTAGCCTATTAAAAGGCAGGACGTCTGCATAATGTAACTGCATTGCACCAGTTGGAGCTCTGTGGGAATTGAATCCCAGAATTTCTCAGGGCAGAGATATGAGTTATGCAATAACTAACAGCTGCCAGCTTCAAGGCCAGAAAACACAATGCAAAAACTGCATTAAAAGGCAGGAAAAAATAAGCACAAGACTCCCAGAACAGTGGATATAGTGAGAGACCATACTTTTAAGTTCACTAGGGGGAGTCAACTATTTTAAGTGGTTTGGTTCAGGTATGTAACAAAAATGGTTATCCAAGCATGCTGTATTATTGACTCTGGGTGTCTTCACCTGAATTCAAGTCATGCAAAGAAAGAGTGCCCGGGAACTACAACCAAGTGATTGCTGGTCCTCCTGACACACTTATTGTGAGAAAAGAAGCTTTATCTCTACTCCTTAATGATGTTTCCTTTCCTGAGCTCTTGAACTTTTCCCAGGCGGCAGCTAGAGAACAAGAGAAAAAGGGGCTAGAAGTCGAGATTTGAGAGGAGATACCAACCAGTGCAATAAAGTCTTAATTGCCTATCCCTTTTCAATTCCTGATGTATATATTCCCAATTCTTTGGCCATGTCACATGTGAATTATCAGACTTATCTTCAAACACAACTCTAATGTACTCAATTGGGGAAGACAGTACTGGAGAGCCGAATCCAGTAGAATTCATTTCTTCTTACATCTGTATGCCATTAGTAAGACTGTGAAAGCCTACTTATTTGAGGGAACTGGGCAATTATCATTCCTCATTTTAAATGAGTTGATGCAAAAGCTTCTTATGGGATTAGAATTCATCATTCTTAGCATAAAAACTAAACAAAAATAAGCAAAAATATTCCAACTCACATACACCCTGCCCAAAAAATAAGTCTCATTCATACAGTACCTACTAAAAACCAATTTTTCCATTAATTTTCTAAAAAATACTGACAGCTTTAAAAATGTTATTCTAGAATATTTCTGCAATGTTTCTTTTTCAGAACCAATACAATAGCTGCCTAATTTAGATGAATTGGAAGCCACACATTTGAAAACAAATTGTAAAAAAACCAGCCGCTGGTCAAAAGTTTACAAAAGCATAGTTACCATTCCAAGGAGATGTCATTTTTCGATTTTGAACCAATGTCTCTTTTACAAATAGGATTTCCTTTCTTATAGACTGGATCAAAGATACTGACAGTGGTAGCATTTGCATTCTGTATCAGTGGTGGGGTTCAAATGTTTTTACTACCAGTGGTTTGCTGGGTATGGCGTGGCTTGGTGGACATGGCAGAGGAAGGATACTGTAAAAGCTCCATTCCCTCCCCATTCCTGGGGAAGGTTACTGCAAAATCCACATTCCCTCCCAATCAACTGGGCCCAGGAGGCAGAGAATAAATTGGGGTAGGGGCCAGTGTAGAGATAGTATTTACCAGTTCTCTGAACTACTCAAAATTTCTGCTACCAGTTCTCCAGAACTGGTCAGAACCTGTTGAATACCATCTCTGTTCTGTATGATTACTTTAATGTACAGGTTTACTTCATTTTCAATGAGACTTACTTTCTAGCAAGCACATTTAAGATTATAGCTGAAAGCATTTTCTTTCTATTTTTAGCCACAGCATCACATCCTGTGATTCTGCCTTCAAAAATTTTCTTCTCCCATTTCATTTGAACCCACAATGCACTGGATGATCTAGCCATGTCCTGAATTTTCAGAAATTTCCCCACTCCTAATAGCTTTCTTCTTTGAACTAACCTGACTCTTTCAGTTCTGAGGCATTTCATTTTCTTATTCCCTTCCTTTCCTCACACACACACACACACACACGTTTCCTAAAGCTTATTCTGCTAAATCTATACAAGCAAAATTAGCATTATTCGCATTCATTTTCCATATGCTTAGATCACTGGTTATGAACATTAAACCGTTTTCAACCCTCAGGCATTGTTAGATAACAGTGTTGCACAGAAATGTGCGTGAACAGCAGTCTTTCTAAAAGCAAAAAATAAGGCTGCTGGAAGATCATCCTACACTTTTTCTTAAAGAAAGGAAGGATTTGTTTCTCCGTACAGTCAGATTTCAGAAAATGAATAATATTTAAGGAATTAATTAGTTCCTTGGCTTTTGGCATGTCTTTTCACGGCGGTTTTGTTTTAAATTGGGGGTTATTGTTTGAAAACATTTGCCTCCATTATTAAGTATGGCTCTTTCCAAGATACAGTATAACCAGTTTCCAAGGTACAACTAGTTGTGTACAAGTTTTCCAAATTTATTGCAGGTTTTCACATAATAAAAAAGAAGTATTGCAAGATTGGTGAGATCTGGCCCCTGGAATCGCCAAGAATCAGACTTGACTGAATAGATATCATTATCATCATCATCACATAATAAACTTGGTTTGCCACATAAAGGAAGAACTAATAATTGATAAGGCAGCATAGGAACCATGGTGGCATAGTGGTTAGAATGCAGTATTGCAGGCTAACTCTGCATTCTACTGCCAAGAGTTCAATCCTGACTGGCTCAAAGTTGACTTAGCCTTCCATCCTTCCGAGGTCAGTAAAATGAGACCCCAGATTGTTGGGGGCAATTTGCTGACTCTTAAACTGCTTAGAGGGTGCTGTAAAGCACTGTGAAGCAGTATATAAGTCTAAGTGCTACTCTATTACTATAAGTTGTGAAGAAATTCAATTCTAGACCCAATGTTCTTAAACGGAGGAAAAACAATCTAACTTTCACCATGTTCATCATATACTTTCAATGGTTGTTTAAAGCATTCATTATTTTAATGGAGAATATTCAAGGCTGAAAGGAACATAATTCCAGCATTTCTGCTCTGACTAAAAGGTGAAAATAAGTAGCAACTTGTGTCAGTTATCATTGACAGTATGAAAAGGGAGCAGCTCCAACAGGGAAGGTGTGCACAAAATAGATGAGATTGGATCACTGGGCTATGGGAAAAAGTAATTATTTCTAAATAATATTCTAAAATTATTAAATCAGCAGGCACCATCCCCAGGGTCAGAGTTGGCAGAACAAAATAAATAAAATTGGCTACCCTAGAAGGCTCATGGGAGAGTTTATGGAAATGCAGGGAAAGGGATGGATGAGAACACAGGCATAAACAATTGATAGATACAAAGTAATTGTAGGCAAGGGAGTTCTCAATTTATCTCAGAAATGATAACTTAATCCAGGTAAAGAAAAATCTGGAAAAAGGCATTTGAAAATATTCAGAGAGGCTCCACCTTAATTATTTCACTATAAATGAGACTGGGAAAGGCCTATAACCCTTTCTAAGAGTCTGTATTTAACCCCAATTAGCATTAAACATATATTATTGAAATCTGTTTAGTTCTTGCTTCCTTTTTCAGCTTTATGGGGCTGGATAGATCTGTTATCTCCATCAGCCAAAAGAGAAATATGCATTCATGGTCCAGAGGCTCCATGGCCGAAAGGGAGGGATAGACTACAATTGGAGCCTTGCAAATGAACAAGCTACTTTCAAGGCAATCAAAATGTTTGCATAGCAGAAGTTATTCTATTTTCCCATGGAAAACACAATTTTCTTGCTATGTCACCTTGATCTAGGTTCCATTTCCTTGGTAATATGATACCATTTTACCAAGATAACATGATTTTACCTTGGTAAAATGATATAAGGCTCCATATATCCAGCTTCTTGTCAAACGGACAAACTAGGTGTATGGTTGAACTCTTAGAAGGAAAATATTTATTTTAATAGCTGTCTATCTACCAAAAAGAACTCTGGGTGACAGGTTTGTTAGAGACTTTCTTGTAAAATTCCTAGCAAACTCCCAATTGTCCATACTGAGTAAATTCACTTCCTTCAAGGTACTGGCCTAAAAATCAGGGCACAGTGAGTTCTCATCTTGCCTTGGGTTTGGAAACTGCTGGGTGATTTTGGATCAATGAATCGCTTCTATCAACCCAGGTTATTGTTGTCAGGAAAATAGGGGAAAAGAGTAGGATGTACCATATTTTTCAGACTACAAGACGCACCAAGATTTCAAAGAGGTAAGTAAGAAAAAAAAGGTTTGCCTTCCCTCAGCCCCCAGGAGTGCACTGCAGGCTTCAGCAGGGCTGGGGCAAGACAAAAACACC
>JAPKID020006318.1:0-10707 GCA_026931265.2 Tropidonophis doriae | reverse complement strand
TATGAAGCCTCGGAGGGAGCTGACACCTCTGACATAGATGTCCTCAAAATGTCTTTGTCACACCCTACCTTTCCCCACTCTTAAAATTTGTAAAAACCAATAAAACGTTTTTTCAAATGAGAATGTATACACTGTGTATCATTTGGAAATTGTCAGAAAAGCAAGTGAAGTAAACTAGGAACATTTCCAAGGCAAACTGTAATGAGTTTTCAACTGATTGAATTTTCAGCTCAAAATGAAATGAGATTTTTAGAATCATATTTCACCCAACATTTTATATCGTACTTACCATCCTGTGGTAGAGCATTGAGGTGCCAAACTCCTTATATTTTTAAGATATACTGTAGCTGGGTATAATTTATGAGAGATTTTTTGAAAACAGGTGCAATTGTTTGAATTCTCAGGAAAATCTTCAAGGTTTACTTCGATAAAGCTAAAGTAAGATCCTGGCCAAAGGGAATCAAGAAAAACAGTTGCCCATGCTCATAGTACAGTAGTGCTGTTAGGACCAGAATTACACTCTCCTCTTTTGTCACAGAAGGCTATGTAAAAACAACCATGAACTGGATGATTGAGAAGCTCCATAGACATTTACATTATTTTTCCCTTCTATTTGCAATGACAGCAAATCTATCTGGAGCACATGACAAAGGACTTTGTTCTGGTGGCTCAAAATGAGACAGGAAGGAATGCATTGTGTCATAGGAAGGACTGTTCTGAGTTCAAGTTGTGCCCATTGAGGGCGCATCCCCTCCGAGCTCTAAATTAAATTATGAAGGATCTATAATAATGAAACTTTAATTAAAATGTCACTGAGCTAAAAAATGCCGGTGCTTGCTACTGTGTTTCCCCCAAAATACAACATGGCCTGAAACTAAGGCCATGCCACATATTTCAGGTGGGCAAAAATATTAGCCATCCCCCCCAAATAAGCCCCCTGGACAATCCCTCCCCTCCGGCCAGGCAGAGCACCTCTCGCCGACCTAGCGGTATCCAAAAGGCACCAAGCCATGGGAACAAGGTGGGGGCAAAGGTCTCCCATTGCTTGGTGCTTTTGGGGTACTGCTAGGTTGGTCAGCAGCGCTGTGTCCAGCTGCAGAGGGGGGGTTGCACAGAGCCAGGGCATCTGCTGCTGCTCTATAGCGCGTACTCCCAGAGTGGCATCCTACCTCTGTTTTGGACCATAGAGCATACTCACAGAGTGGCATTTTACCTCCGAGCTTTGGAAGCCACAGAAAAAGCCATGCGGCGGGCTGCAGAGCAGCAGAGGTGACCTGGCTCTGCAGGTACCGTAGAGCTAGGCAAGGGCATCGTAAGCCTGGAGTTGCATGAGCGGGGAGCAGAAAAGCTGCTCGCGCAACCTCCTCTCCAGACATGCAGAACCCCATTCACTGACTTAGGGGCATTCTGAAGGTGCCAATCCGCGGGAGCCAGAGGGCGGCAAACAGGCGCTCCCACGGCTTCGCAATGCCCCATGGTCAGTGAATGGCACTGTGCCCAGGTGGAAAGGAGGTTTGCCAGGCGGCTGCTCATGAGCGTGGTCACCTCATGGCTGCTGTGTTGCTGCTGTGACAGTGCAACACAGTCATTTGACCCTTAGGCTGTGCCCGGCTCTTAAGGAGCCCACTCACAAGAGCAGCCGCCCAGCAACCCCAAACCAATAAGCCCTCCCCCCCCCTTATAAGACCAAGGCCATATTTTCTATGTTAAAAAAATATAAGACCTGTCTTAGTTTCAAGGAAACACAATAGTAATCTTGTAACATTTTGTATATGTACAAAAGAACTTAACTCTGTCTTCTCATTGTGTTGTTTGAATATACAAAAAAATTGTACATAGACATTTTAATGGATTCTGGAATTCTATGGATGGTCTACGAGGTGTATATTTGCTATTACTGCAGATTTAGATATTGTGTGTTCTGTAATATACTGCTATCATTTGTTGTTGTTTTAACCATTTACTCATGTCCAATATTTGACTACTATATAGACAAGTCCATGCCATCCTGCCAAGTACAGCTTCTTTCAATTGTTGAATGTTCAGCTTTGATGTCAAGCAAGCACATAATTTGCTTGCCCCTTCTTATTCCACTAACCTTTCCTAGCATAATTGCTTTCTGCAATGAATTTGCAACTGTTATCACTACCTAATTAAATATGTAAGACATTAAATTTTTTATTTTGAATAAAAAGTGATCTATAGTCCGTCTTCTCTCTTACAACTATTACAGCAGTCTTGCATTCATGTAATCATAATTCTGGCACTTGGCAACAGGCATGTAGTTATGATTGTGGCAGTATCCCAGGGTCCTATAATCATCATTTGAAACCTTCCTAGCTGGCTTCCAACCAGCAAAGTCAATTTGCTTAACAACCATATGGTTCACTTAATAACTACAAAGATTCACTTAACAACTGTGGCAAAAAAGGTTGTAAAATCAGATGGGACTCTTTTAAAAACTGCCTTGCTTACTAATGGTAATTGTGGTCCCAATTGTGGTCATAAGTTGAGGACTGCCTGAAATTGCAAGTCACTTGTTTCAAAGACACAACTTTTGACATCCTGTATTTTAAAGGCAGTATGGGATTTTTTCCCCCTCTTTGTTAGACCATTTTAGCTCACGTGAGATAACTGAATTATATGTCCTAAAATCATGTCTTGAAATGAGACACCCTGCAACCTACTCAGTTTTCTCATTGTGTTGTTTGAACTCGTTTTTATGTGATACTGTAGTATATTGCTATCACAAGACATTTCCCCTCTAGTAAGATTTTAATCTCTCCCCTATCTTCTTAAAACATTCCAGACTTTGTCAATATGTTTTTCCAAACTTTGAATGGGTATGTTAAAATAAATACAGTATATTCAATTTGTTACAGAGGTCTTATTGGCACAGACTGGGAGATACAATTGTGAATGCAAATACATTATCAGATATATGGAAAATTAAGTATATTTTTAGAGAATAAGACTTTATGCAGTATCAGTTTTTTGCTGGCTTCATAATTACTTCTATCTACTTTGCGATATTTAGATTGATCTTGCTTTGCTATACGTTCCTGCTCAAATTAGAATAATTCTTTAATCAGCTCTGTTATGCATGCCATAGTGGGCCAGGTTAGGAAAGCCATTCCTGGCACACTGATGATGTGTATATTTTATTTGTTGCTATAATTTAAAAGTAAAATAAGAAATATTGATTTCTACTTGACTGGAGACCTGATTTAGTTTGAATATCAGTCTGATCTTAATCAGGTGAGAATTAATTGAGTTGGAGGTATTAGATATTCAGTGATGTTAACTGAACCATGATCAATCTACAGAGAAGCTGCCTTTTGTACTGTGTCAGTAATAACAAATAGCTTATGTGCTAAAATGTGGAAGTCTTTTCATGTTTGCTGTACTTTCAATTTCCATCATTACATATATCCATAAATGTATTATTTTTAAATATATAATACTCAAAACAGCATAATTATTACCAAGTATTAAAACATCTTTTTAAAAATGAGCACGTTTATTGTTTTTTAAAAAAATAATTCAGCATCTTCTGGATGTCTTTCCAATCAGATGATTCAAATAACCAACATATTGCGCTATACCTAAATATTTTTCAGTGCCTGTGACACTATTGATGGTAGCTTTAAAAAAATATTTTCAGAAATATGTGTATATATATGTGTGTATATGACAGAAGAAAAAGAGAGAGCCTGTAGTAGTTAGGCTGCTAGGCTAAAAATAGGAGATCTAGTTTCTAGTTTAAGCACAGAAACTGGATAGGTGACTTTGGTCAGCCCTACCTTTTCAGCCCTAGAATGGGAAGTCAAGAAGTATCAATCTGCCAAACCATATTGGATCAATGTGATATATTACAATCTGTAACCTTCAGTGATGAGACTTACATCCTGCAATGTAGGATTCAGGCTGGTAATAATATTATTTACACACATACATACACACACCATGTCGCAGTGAGAGAATATAACTTTAAGCTTGTTCTGGTTCATGGTAGATGTTTTCCTATTTTAAGAGTGTGATAGCAATATCATAAGTGTTGAAGAAAATATAAATGGTGAGATAACACCTCCATAGGACCAGTTCTTAAGTAGTAAAATTATAAACCCTTTATATAAACTGCACAGGACCTTCTAAGATTATTATCAGTGATGCTTTCATTATAGGTAATGGTTGGATTTTATTTAATGTATAAAAATACATACATACAATGTATGTCACATGTTCAACATTTCAGTTTTAATGTACATCTTATGTTGATCTTTGATAAGCTTGAAATGTAAAAATAGATATTGGAAAATTAATCCCTTCATAGCATTAATTTTGATTGAATTGTTGTTGAATGATAAATTTAAGACATAGTTACAACTATACTGTCTATTTGTGTCATGCTATAGATTGATTAATTCTCAGAATGCAAGGACTACCTTATTAAAAACTGGGGCAGCATAAGGCAATAGTGTTTATGCTAAAGAGTATATGGAGTGAATATTGAAATATGATTTGCAGTCTTTTTTTGAAACTAATCTTGGCATAAGAGGGAGAAAAATTGTAATTTGAAAATACAAGAGATTTAATATTTTATATTCAAGTTACCAATGTGCAATGGCTAATTGAGAAACATTTAAAATGGAAATGTTTTCCTTAAATATATAGTAAAATATTACAGCTTTTTAGTTTGTTGAATATTTGTAAAGTATTTTTTAAAATATATGGCCAGCATCTGTATGGATGCATGCTGTCTGTCTGTATAGATAGATGGAGGGAGGAAGTATGTGTGTGAGAGAGATCATGGATGGATGGATGGATGGATGGATGGATGGATGGATGGATGGATATAATACATTAAACAAATGAAGGTAATCCCTATTTAGCGATGGACTCATTTAGCAACTGTTACAACAGTGATGAAAAAGTAAAAAGACCAACCATCACATTTACAATCTTTGCAGATAAGAAAAACAAAAGAAAGCTAAAGTAACAGTAGAAGCAACTGCTTCATTTTAATGACTGGGTTGCAGTCTCAGTTGTAATCACTAAATGAGAACTACTTGTAATTTTAAGAAACTTAACACAGTTCACAGAATTACAAGTTAAAGCCAAATATGTTTAAAGACTGATTGCAAAGAAATATATTAATTAAAAGAGTGCCATTTATTTAGTTCTCCATAGTGGTGGAGGTAGCAATCAGGCTGGGCTGACCATCCACTCATTGCAAAGACTGAGTCTGATAGTTGTTAAGGCATGCCCCTGTCGCTAGGCAAACCCAGTTTCCGACTCAGAATCTCAATGAGGACAGATGTCTCATTGCTTCGTTTTGATCTACAGAGAATTGATTGGCTTTAAAATTTGGATTTCTGAATAAATTTCAACAAGATTTGGATTGGATTTGTGCTTAACAGTGACCCTCACTGGCTGAAGTCCCTTGCAGGGGCAGCGTGCTTTGTGGGTCTGAGCCTGTTAGCCCTCTCAGGGCACAAAGTTTTTTGAAGGCGAGTGAGGCTTGAACTGCTCTCTGTCGATTGTTTGCGAATGCTTAGCACCTGCTGCCACCATGCTCTTACTTCACCTCCTGTCTTGCCCGTGCTCTCTCTCCGTCACTGTTGGCCTACCTGTGCTCTGGACGATCTTTCCCTTGGGCAAACACTCTGCCGCTCCTGCCGACAGTCGAGCGACGAATCGCAGCAGCGTAGGCAGTTAATTACCACCTTTGAGGCTTTCGGCTGCTCCATAGCAACCTGAGAATGTCTACTACAATCGGAGAGCTGATAAGGTTGCAGAGGAGCATTGTTTAAGAGAGCAAGTGGTTGGCTATTTGCGTGGGCTCCAGGACCGTTGAAAAAGGCGTAAAGCAACATTTTGAAGCTACACTTGTCATTCTGACAAAATGGCAGCCGCCATTTCTTCTGAGGCATCCGATGCCATAGCGGAGATATCTGGGGAGGCTCGCAGCCCAATTAATATCAGGGGCTTTTGTTGCACCATCACCTCCCTGGCCTTCCACCTATACCAGCTCTGGAACTGGCAGGACTTACAGAAAGTCTCTAAAAGCCTCAGTGAAGTCTGTCAAAACTAAGAGGCCTTCTAAATGTAGCTCAAACTATGAGAAACAAAAAGACAAAGTGTTAGAGTGCAATCACAAGAAGGCTGCTGCTAAGAAGGCACCCTCCTCCCATTCTTCTGACAAGGCACAGCATTCTCAGAGTCAGTTATCCTTGCAACTTTCTCCTGGGGGTAGACAGGGTAGGGAGGCTTCTCTTAACCCACTATTTCCCATACATATTTCTGGCATCTGGGGACCAGCACAGGAGATTCAGACACCTTGGCCAGCTAGAGAGGACATGCTCACGCCCAGTGTGCAGAGGGTGGACCCAATTCCATCGACTTCTACAGGAATCCATCATGACCAGCTGACCAATTTTCAAGACATCAGTGCCATATCACAGGGCATTGTAGCTGGGTTGCAACAAAGGGATGCCCAACCCCAAAAGCAGTCATCTGGCCATCCCACAGTGCCTCTAGAGCCCATGTTAACAGCAGGCTCTTTGGTTCCTGACGAAGAAGTATCTGACCGCTCCTCTGTATCGGAGGAGGGTGAAATCAAAGAGGCTGAGATGTCTGAGGATGAGGGCATGGAGCCAGACTAAAAGGCCTTTTCTGGGCTCTTTCCACCAGCTCTGTTTCAGTCCTTGCTGTATAAAGCCAAAGTGTCTGCAAATTTTGGAACCCAGTCAGCGGCTTCCACCCCTCGCTCTACAGCTCTATCTGCAGAAACCCTGTTATCTGAACAGGCCCTTCCATCTGAGACCGTGCCAACACTCAAAATCTTTGTGGACCTGGTACAATGCCAGTGGGTGGCTCCTAAATCTGGGCCAAACCCTTCAGCCTCACATATAGGAAGTTCTTCAACGTAGATAATGAGCTAGGCCAATTCCTGTCCATTCTGACCATTGATGCTCCAGTGACCGCCCTTTATAACTTGGCCAATATGCCGGGGGCTCCAGAAGTTGTCCTAAAGCCAGAGGACAAGAAGGGGAACCTCACGTTGCAATGTGGCTACCAGGGGGTGGCGTAGGCAGTCCGCGCCTCAATTACCGCTTCATTCTTCATCCGTTCCTGTTTCCTCTGGCTTCAGGACCTGCAACAGTGCATCCCCATCGTGGGCATACGTGCCCATCAAGACCGCCTAACTGGTGGCGTCAGTCCAGTTCATGTCTGACGCTATGTTTATGTTAGCTAGATTTTCTTCCAGAGCCATGGCATCCTCTGTAGCATCCCTCAGGCTGTTGTGGCTATGCCAGTGGCAGGGGGGATGTGCGCCACAAATGGTGTTTGGCTTCAGCACCATTTAAGGGCAGTTCTTTCTTTGGGGATGCCTTGGATCTGTTTCTGGCGGAGAACAAGGAGAAGAGAAAGGTCCTCCCTACAGCACCCAAGAAGGGTTTCTCCCGCTCTACTCCCTACCTCAGACGGCCTGCCTTTCAAGGGCAGGATGTTGGGTAATCCTTTCAGAACCAGGTTCCTTTTGGGGGGGCGGACTATGGCACCCAGGGGTATAGGCAGCAGGGAGGATATAACTCTAGACAGAGAAACCAATCAAATTGTTACCAGTGGGGAAAATCTTCCAAGCATTCCTTTTGTGGAGGCAGGGGACATTTTTACCGCCGGAACTAATCTTCTGGCCTCCAGTTATCCCATTGGGGTAGATTAGCCTTCTTTGCTTATCAATGGGATAATACCACCTCCAATGCATGGATTAGATCAACTGTTAGAGCAGGGCTTGCCCTCGAGTTTATCTCCAACCCCCCAAGCTCTTCAGAACCTGTCCGATATTGATCAGTCTGGCTCGACGACGTCTCATGCAGGAGGCGATTCAACATCTCTTGAATACACAGGCAGTACAACTGGTACCAGAGGACCAACGTGGACAAGGATTTGATTTCATACTTTTTGTTATTCCCAAGGCCTCGGGGGGCTGGAGAGCCATTCTTGATCTTAAGAAATTAAACAAGTTCATTTGTTATAAACGTTTCAAGATGCATTCCTTGCAGACTATTTTGGGTAGCATTAGACACGGCGATTTCTTATAGATTTAACAGAGGTCTACCTCCAGATTCCCATTTTGCCCCACCATAGACAGTTCCTACGTTTTTCCTACCTAGGTCACCATTTCAAATACACAACATTGCCCTTTGGACTTTCCTCAGCATCTCGGGTATTTACTAAGGGGCTAGTGGCCTTGGTTGCTGTGCTGTGAGAGGTGCCTGTCAGATTACAGACCTATTTAGATAACATACTCATACATTCCTGGTCACCAGGTCAGGCATGAAGGGACCTTGTGACCACCATGCAGACCCTTCAGGACCATGGTTTTTCGATTAACATACCCAAGAGTCACCTTCACCTGACCACCACATTGGTGCATCTTGGTGCATTAATAGATACCATTGATTGTAGGGTGTTCTTGTCACTAGAATGACAGGAATCTCTCAGGACCTTAGCAGACCAGGTAGCCAAGGAATGCAGAGGCTCTTTGGCCACACTCTTGAAGTTGCTGGGCACTATGGTGTCCACCATTGGAATTGTACCTTGGACACGATTACATTCTAGGGACCTCCAATGGTTTCTTTTGCCATTTCAGAGGAGACTCTTGAACTGTTCCTTGGTCAAGGTCTGCCATCCAGCAGAGTTTCCTGTTCCCTCCTATGGTGGACATCCCAGGCCATAACCAAGGGTCGCCAGTTCAAGGAACAAAACACACTGATTGTCACTACGGACACCAGTCTGTTTGGCTGGAGGGCCCACCTCCAGGCACAGATGGCACAGGAACAGTGGGACCAGGTGGACCTGACCCACAGTATAAACTGGTTGGTACTATGAGTGATCCACCTGGCTCTCCAACACTTCCATCACTCAGTGGCGGGTAACATGTTCTAGTGCTGATGGACAATGTGTCGTCCAAGGCACACATAAACCATCAGGGGAAGACCAGGTCGCATTCCCTCATGGACAAAGCCATGAAACTAGGACTTTGGGCCAAGAGGAACTTGCTATCTCTCACCGCAGAGCATATTTCAGGGGTGATGAATGTACAGACAGTCTTGTTCAGATGAGAAGTTGTGGACAGTGCCAAATGGCGGCTGCATCTGTCTATTTTCCAGGACATTGTGGACCAATTTGGCATGCTGGTGATCAATCTCTTTGCCACCCCCCACAACACGCAGTTCTACTCTCGGTTCCCAGAACAACAGTCAGAAGGGGTGGATACCCTACAATGCAAATGGTCATCTGGCCTCCTCTACGTCTTTCTCCCGCTTCCTCTCATGCCTCAGATCATTCAGAAGGTCATTGGGGAGAGGGTGGAGGTAGTATTGGTCACCCCCCCACTGGCCACACAGGCTTTGGTTTGCAGACCTGCAGACTCTCTCTGTGACCTGGAGGATCCCTCAGGACAGGATCTCCCTCAGCCAGGGGTTACTGGAACACCCGGACCCTCAGTGGTTTCAGTTGACTGCCTGGCGCTTGAGTGGAGCATCCTGAGGGAGGACAATTACTCCTCCGGGGTCATTCAGACGATCCAAGCCACAAGGCGACCATCCACCGAGCATATCTACGATTCCACCTGGTGGTCAGTCTGCTCCTGGTGTTCCAGTAAGACTTTATACCCTACTAAGGCCACAATCCCACACATTCTGAATTTCCACCAGGATGGTTTGGATAAGTGTTTGGCCCAAAACACCATCCGGAGGTAGTTGGCGGCCATTTCTTCAGTATTGACTTTTGGGGGTTCCCCTTCATAGTCCCAGCAGCCCACAGTCTGTCGCTTCCTCAATGGAGCATTCAATCTTAAACCGCCTACAGTGCAGATATCCCTGCTGAGATTTGCCCAAAGTTCTTGACGCTCTTACAACAGCTCTTTTGAGCCACTGTGGGAGGTTTCCCTCAGGTTCCTGACCTTAAAGGTATCCTTTCTGGTGGCCCTCACCTCCACCAGGAGGATTTCAGAACTGTAAGTACTTTCGGTAAGAGCCAATCTGTGCGTTTTCCACCAAGACTGTGTGGTACTATGCCTGGATCCCTCCTTCATACCCAAGGTGTGCTCCTGTTTCCACTGAGCTCAGGAGCTTATTTTATCAAACTTCTGCCTCCATCCAACTCATCCTTTAGTGCAGAAGTGGCACACCTTGGAAGTGAGGAAGGCCCTAAAGATTTATTTGAAAAAGACACTACTGTTTTGAACATCGGGGACACTCTTTGTGTCCTTCCAGCTGGCCTCCCTGGGCAGGAAAGTTTCATCTGCCACCATAGGTAGATGGATATGGGCCTCTATTGCTATGGCATATCAGTCCCAGTTTACACCAGTCCCAGGAAGATTAACCGCACACTCTACAGGAGCACTGCTACCTTGGCTGCCTGGGCAGCACAAGCTTCCTTGGCAGAGATCTGTAGAGTGGCCACATGGGCTACCCTGTCCACTTTTATGAAAAATTGTAATTTGGACTCCTTTGCATCTGCAGATGCAGCCTGGATGCCCATAGGACAGACACACTGTCGAACCAATCGTAATCCCACCCAGGGGACAGATCCAGCTTTGATATGTCCCAGCCTGGATGCTACCTTCACACTATGGCGAAAGGGTGTTGGTCCTTACCTTAGACACCTATTCTCATAGTATGGTAGTAGCATCCA
>JAPKID020006317.1:0-10708 GCA_026931265.2 Tropidonophis doriae | reverse complement strand
AAATAAATAAATAAATAAATAAATAAATAAATAAATAAACAAACAAACAAACAAACAAACAAACAAACAAACAAATCTTTCCTCTTTGTGACTGCCACATCTACCGGCAATGTTAATTAAACAGAAAGCCAGTTGATATGGACTTCTGGTTGTTGTTGCAGTGGGATCAGGCATGCAGGGCGGGTCTTCATGCTCCCATTCTGAGTTCTCTCCATCAGTGGGCTCTGAAAGAAGCCAAAGCTGCCCTATAGGGATGGTGAAGCAAAGAGGGGCACCTGTGAAGTTGCAGAGAGTCACAGCTCTCCTGTCTGACCTAGGGTTCTTTTTCCCTCTCAGCTACAGCTGAGGAGAAGAGGCAGCCTAAAGATGCCATGAAGTTAGGAAACTGAGGAACAACTAAGACAGATGCTGGAGTGAAGTAGGTGAACAGTGACTGTAACTTGGGGAGAGAATTCCTTTTCACTTAAAACCTACCCCAAGGGATAATTTAGAACTATTTGCTCAGAACTATTTGTTAAAGCAATGATTAAGCATTCTGAGAAAAATACCAGACAGGAAGGAAAAGAGGCAAAGAAAGAAAAACAATAAATCTTTAAAAATACAGAAAATTGCACTCTTAAACTGGGACGACATGGAAATGTGAAGGCATTTTAAAATGCTAGAATGATCTATTTTAAAAAATTATCCCATTTTTATAATTAAATTACAATTAAAATTATATTGATTAGTGGCAACATGGAAATTTAAGTTCAGAGGGTCACCTGCTAACAAAAGGAAAATATGTAAGTTTGGGAATACTTATATGAATTGAGAAAATATTTATTGGATTATATCTAACTACCCCATGACAACTGGAGACTCAAATATGAGAACAAGGAAGTTATTTAATTAAAATGATCCCTGAAGATTGAAGCTATAAAGGGGACGTAAAGAGGCTTTTGGTAACTTCTTGGACTATATAAACAGAACTGATTTAACCTATGGGAAACAAAGAACTGTGATGTGTGTACTTCTTGAAGGGCAACTTTAGGTCTGAGTAAATGGTTCTAGGACTACTGGACAAAAATAGGATTTTTAAAACCAAATAAGATGCTTCATAAGGAAGAAATGAGTGGAACTTTTAAGGAGATAGTGCTAATTTTCCAAAGCACAGGGGACATAATAGAGAAAGGATTTAAGGAGATTACGGAAAAAATGGAAAATATTATATAAGGAATGATGAGTAAATTTCAAGACACTTAGAAAAGGAGGAGTTAACAGAGGAATTGGAGGAAAAGATTGTACAAAAGAACCAGTGAACAAAAAACGAAGAGATAATAATAAAAGTCCCCTTGGGGAGAGGGGGCGGTTAATAAATCGAATTTCTTATCTTATCTTATCTTAAAATAACAGTAATTGATTAATTAAATTGGGGAAAACATTTTAAGAGAGTTGAAAAGAGAATTTAAGATACAGGAAGATACTTTTGAAAGGGAAATAGGGCCCTGGGCAAATATTTTGGAAGCTAGGCAGTGGAAGGGGATAAAGATAGGAGAAATACTTAGACTGAATAGCTAAGAAGTAGATTGAAGATCCAAGAGAGGAATATGGGAGGCAAGTTAAAAAAAGCATAGCAACAAAGTATTGAAGCAGGCAAGAGATGATGGATAGAAAGGAAAGAATTTCTCTTTTTTGTTGTTGTTCTGATTTACTTTTCTTCTCTTTCTTTCTCTTCTTTTTTAGAATGGTGTCATGATTAGAAGTTAGATAGGATAGAAAGAAAATATCTTTTAATAAAAGATATGATTAAAAGTTAGAACAGAGTTAGAAATAAGTGAAAGGGGGAATATTAGTGTATGCATTTTTACATAATAAAATAAAATAAAAGCAACAACAAAAAGGGAACTTAGAAATTGAAAGGTGCTATTATTATGTATGATTAAATAATATGGTGAGTGGCATTACAGCAATATATTAGAACATGGAATAATAAATATAGACTATAATTTAATATAAATGTATATTATTATTAGAAATATATGTTGGTTGAATGTAATAACTACGATCAATTTTACTAGTTCTATTTGTATTAGAATGTATGACACTCAGGTGCCACACTGTTCACACATTGATACATATATGTATAATAAAATAAAAAAGTTGGGAAAAAAAGCCAGTTGATATGATAAACTCACTCCCCCCAAAAACACCAAAGTCAGCAACGCCACACTCCAGAACACTCTTCTGGCCATCCATCTAATTGCAGGTTTTAATAATTCCTACAGGGGAATTTCTCTGGGTGAAATAGAGGAAGGGTTTTTCTATCAAGTAACTATCCCAAATTTTGTAGCCTATCTTTAATTACTGTGATTATGTGCTAGGCTCTCAAATGAAATTTTGCCTCTGCTTTAACCAATTCACCCCAAGTGTTCTTTTGAAAACCCAGCTTAGATTGAATCCAGAATTTTCTTCTAACAATTGGCAACCCAGATAGAACCTTAGGCTGACTTGGAGGAGAGGACTCAATTCAGATAACTTCACCCAGTCAACACTAGACCATTTGTCTTGAGGGTCATACCTGGATTCTATCCATTTCAGCACAGATAGTAAAGACAGTTTTGGTTTGGGGCTAAACAGTTGCTTGAACCAGATGCTTCCCTGTTGGAAATACCAAACAAAATCTGTCTCTCATAACCACAGTATGTGAGAGATTCCCCTTTCATGCTGTTCATAGATTGCATTCTGTGTCAATTTCAACTGCACAAACTCCTGAGGTGAGGTGGTGTTGGATCAGTTTGAAGGATTCAGCAGACTGTGAGATTGTGTGCTTAGCTTTATCTAAGCAACTGCCAGCCTGGTCTCAGAATCAAAAGGAAAAGAGTGTCCACACTCCATTCAGATAATCTTCCTGAGTGCAGGATGCCCGAAAATTGAAGGCGGAGAGGAGGTGGCAGTACCAGTCTCATGGTGCTTGCAAGTGCAAGATAGAGAAGTGTATTATTCTACGGTCCCAAACCCCAAACCCAGGGACACAAACGACTACCAGGATGAACTGGGCTGTATGAGTGGCAGGTCAGTGCACAAGTGGAGGGCCAGCATGTGTGCACACATGCACACAGCTCAACTTGCATAAGTCGAACTGCAAACGCATGTGCGTGTGTACCAGCTTGCTACTCGTGCAAGTCTAGCTGCATGTAAGTGCCAGCCTGCTGCTTGGGCAGCCTGGTTCCCCTCTCCACCCTCAGCTGGGCCACCGTCACAACAGTTGGGGACTGCTACATATTGGACTCTTTCTTGGTGTGTGTGACACTCCAAATGGTCAGGAAACAAGTTTCAGGCAGAGTGACTGAGCACAGCCTATATTGGAGGTGTCCCCAGCTTCCCCTCTGAAAAGGGACATGCCTGCTTGTTGCCTAGGATGGAGGAAAAGTGCCTGTCCAGGCAGAAGTGAAGAAAAGCCATGCATAATGGTAGTATAGGAAATGGAAAAAATAGCAAATAGAAAACAAACACACACAAAAACAAAAAGGGGGCTGATAATCTGTTTTCACCACAAATGGGTGCTTTCAACAAACCTAAAAGCTAAAGCCCTCTCTTGAACAGGAAAATAATGTTTAAGTTAAAAAGGAGCGGTGGTGGCGCGGTAGTTAGAATGCAGTACGCCAGCCTTTCGATCCTCATCAGGCTCAAGGTTGACTTAGCCTTCTAATGTTGGTAAAATGAGGACCCAGATTGTTGGAGGCAATATGCTAACTCTGTAAATCACTTAGAGAAAGCTATAAAGCAATGTGAAGCGATGTATAAGTCTAATTTTGCTATGGCTAAAATTAAAGCAGAGTGAAAATTGCAAAGTTTAAGTTCTAGAGAAGAAAAATGTCTGTTCATGATGTTAAAACTTGAGAGCTCTGGTCTTTTCTTTCCTTATCCCATGTGTGAGCCTATTTTTCAGTTGTTGATGTATATATGTGAGGTATGTGCTTATGGAGAGTGGATGTGAAATGGTGAGTTGATTGCACTGTTTGTAGCTGATGCATAAAACATATAGAAAAACATATAGAGAGCATCCTTCACCTCCCTCACCTTATCTGGCTTACAAATTGTCAAATAGTTTGGAGGTTGAGGATGGGGGAGAGTGGGAACCTTTTGATTACTATCTTCTCTCCAAATGCATTTGGTGCCCCTTCAGCCCATTCTTAATAGGATGGGAATTTTGGATGGGAATACTAAAGGGAAATTAATAGCACCTTTATATATGATGCAACATTTGCGAACCAGTAGGGAAGGTAAGTGAATACCACCCCTGCCTAAACATGCCCACTTTAGCTCTAAGCTTAAAGTGCGTCCATTTGACTCTTCCTAGGGACTGTGGCAACAGGCTAATGCCCAAACAAGTAATCCATTCCCTACAAAGGCTAGAAGAAAGCTCCCATCAAACATTTTAAATGCTTCTTAAGTAGCAAATCTGTTTCCTGCTTCCTTCCTTTAATAAATCATTGAAAAGGTGGAGATCACCATGGGATCTAGCCATACTGAATTCCACTCAGCAATCTGTTGACCTTCTCCCAGTCTTTGCCTAACAAAATAACTTCCCCCAGGAGGGGAAGGTTTGATTCTCCATTTGTGGAAGCTAGAATTTGATGTTTTTGTGCTGGTGGTAACAACTGAGGAGCAGATCTGAAAATGCCCCAAAACATCAATGTGAAACCTTGGAAGCATACTCAGTAACAGAATTGGCACTACTAGGCTTGGATGTAAGGTCTGTGCATGTGTGTGTGTGTGTGTGTGTGTGTGTGTGTGTGTGCGTGTGTTTATGGAAAACAACAATAGCTAATGTCTTTTTGACCCAGTAGATTTCAATAGGAACCTATGTGGAAGACTACAATCATTTCAAGAGAAGTACTCCAAACTACTGATAGTTACAGCATTGAGCTGAGGGAGTCAGAATGCTTGCCTTGCCCTCTCCTGTTCCTCTTCTTCCTGCTGACAACTGCAAATATAGATAACAACCTACCTGCATTTCAGCTACCAGAATGCCATCACTGAATAGTAGTACAACTGTGGGATTATACACACAGACACACACCACAGTGTTACTGAGCAAATTGCTACCTCATCTATAAATTTTCCTCCTGTAAAACAGGAATAGTTGCAATCCCCTACATAAAGTTTCTGTAAGCATATACTGTACATTTAAGTTTTTAAGAAATACAGTTTATATGAGAAATACTTATTTAGAAAACAAATCCAACTGCATTAATTGATTCAATATGCTTTTTAGGGTACAATCTTCATAAGATCTTTTCTTTTTATAAGAGATTATGGAGAGCAGCTTCTGTAAGCATGGTATTATAAAATAAATCTGCGACTTAAATCATGCTTTAAATAATAGAATTAAAGACAGAAATCTTTAGTAGGAAAATCAGGCAGCGTGATACCTGCACTGAAGATATTTGTTCATAGCCAATAATACTATCCATCCAATCCTCAGAAATATTTGCATGTTGCCTGGGAAGCATTCTCATTTTCAGAATGTCTCCACAATTTTCAGTATTTCTTATAAGCTTTACTTCCAAATGACCAATGAGAAAAAATAACAACCTGGCACCTAGCTAATGCGCACCATTATTTTTCACTGTAAAAATAAAATCACATCTCCCTTCTTAGTTCACGAAAGCTGATGGCAAGGAGACACACCTGAACTCCAGTATGGAGATATTGGGACAAGGCAAGAATTTTCATCAATGGGGACAAATTTTGCCTTCCAACTCCAGCATTTTTTACTGTAAAACTGTCTTTGCAATGCTAAAAGCAAAGTGGAGCTGAGTCAAAAGTTAATTAGCTCAGCTGCAGAAGATAACTGTATAGAAGGGGCTCTAGCCAGGCAGGTGGAAAGGGCCTAAGGCTTATTAGATAAACGTGTTTGATCTAGTGGAATAATACAACAGAGTAAATAACTGAATTGCACATTAAAGAACAGGCATTATCTAACACTAGATACAAACTGAAATGAAATCTATCAGCAAGCAAAAGATGTAAATTTCGTGTGTGTATACCATCTGTGTGTACACGCACACATATACATATGTATAGGTATGCATTCATACACACATATATGAGCTTCAATCAATAAATGATTAAAAGATCATGGTTATGGTTTTACAAAAACAACACAGCAATAAAAGGCTTCATTTTCCAATTGGCAATCCATTTACACTTGTTATCCTTGCACACAAAAATGTCATTTTAGTGTTGCAGGGACATTTAAGTTTGCATTGAATACACAAAGTATGTATGGAATGCAACAAATGTCTGGTGTTTTTATATCACCTTAAATTTCATAGCAGCAGATGAATTAAAGGGTTAATCAACTCAGACCTGAACAGCTTTATTTCTGAAGATAGGTTGAGGCTTTAATAATTTATTTTTTACATTTGTGCTCTCCATAATTCAACTTATCCATTAATTTCTATTTGGCTCATTTCATTGTCAAAATGCTGTCTATCTGGCTAACTTATATGTATCTTAGTTTTAAAATTATAATGCTAACTTTTCAAATATATGAATTATGACATATATCAAAAAGCACATGGTAATAATGGCTTCAAATGATTTTTACTTATTGGAACTTTTTGATTATAAAAGCAGTGTCATTTCCTTCAAATTTAGTTCTTCCAGATCCACTAAAATGTATAATTAAAGCCCTGAATATTTAGTATTATTTTAATAAAATATATACATACATACACAAAGAGAGATGAAGAATTGACTAGGAAAAAATGATTAGTCATACAAACCAACCCTTGGTTGAGTAAAAAGAAATCACCATGCAACCATCAGCAACCAAAGGTCAAAGGTCCTTAGAGGCTCAGAAAGGGGGTTTCCTTAACGTCCCTGCAGCAGTCACAGTTTCCAATGATCACTTTTGTGACTATGCAACTGGGCTTATATTACTAGCTGCAACATCACAAAAATGACACTGGCAACTGCTAATTAGCTGGCAAAATAAGAATTTGACCATTTTTAAAGTGAGCAGTATTAATAAATGCCATTGCACACAGCAAGCAATGATAGCATAATATATATGTTTTAAGCAAAGCCCTCACGTGTGATGCTAATTATCTTTTAGCTTAGCAGTGTCTCTTTAAAGTGTAAATGCACTCCCTCTGGGCTCAAGAAATATTTAATTACATACTATCAGTGCATGACTAACAAGCTGGTCCAGAGTTAAAAAGCTTAGTCTATTGTGCAAAATGAAATTAGGATTCTGCAACCATTAAACTGACCAGTATTTTGAGAAGGAGCAGCTTCACCTTTCAAACACTGCATTCTGCCTGGACATTTTAAGCTTACTGTGGGGGGGGGAAAAAACCTTCCTTCCTTCATCAATATCTGAGAGCACAATATTTCAAACAGTGAAGAGCTTTTAATCCCTTAGGTTTAATTCATCTATTTAACACAGTACAACCTATTCAACACAATAGTCTTTAGCAAGTAGGAACAAAAAAAAGTACAAAGCAGTTGTTTTCACAGTCCAACGGAATCTGCTTAATTAAAAATAAATAAAGCAAACAAATACATCTGGGGCAATTTTTTCTTGGTGATGAATTATGATTCTAGGGAATGGGCTGTCTATATTAAATATCTCTATGTACAATATATTTAAAAATAAATGTGACCAGGTTAAAGAGAAATCAAACCACATCAAAAATAGTGATGGGGTTGGGTTGCATTTTGTAAGACTAATTTAAGAACCTAATTCTATTATAAGGCATTAATTTTTTCTAGAGTGTAGAATAATTCAAAGTCTTTATTGTCATTGTACATCATGTATACAATGAAATTGGTTTTAAGAAATTAAAATTGTTAAGCTGTAACTGTAAAACCAATTCTATTCAAGAAAGAAAATTAAGATTGATGACAAATTAATAATAATATTCCTTAAAATTGCTTTTGGCACACAAAGCAGTATTTCATCTGTTTTGTCTTTTATAAGATAATAGAATTATAATTTAAAAACAAAACAGAACTCATCCCCAAACACTTGTGGATAATTTGTAATGAAAATAAAAATAAATCAGTCTTACTGAAAGGATACACTTGGTTGTCTGATAAGATGCATATCCACAAAACTTTTAATAGCTTACTTGTATTTTTTTTCTTTTAAATCCAGATTGATTTCTTCAAGTCACTCTTTTATTTCCTTCAAAATTTCATTACATATGGAAGAACCTTGCATAACGCTTGTGGATTTTATCCTTAGACACTGCAGTAAGAAGCAATTTTAGCCATACCATATCTTAGGACTAGCATTCTGCTTATAGATAAGTACTGAGTATTAGTTGGCAAATGTCTGTTGACTGGAAAATGAATACATGAAAACAGCAGCAGAAGATAGCTGCTGTAATTCAAGAAATGTACAGCAAAATGACTGTGAATTGAATCCAGATTAATCATCAAGCTTATATATTATCTAAAATAGTTTGAAAAATTTCTCAAGATTTTGATTGATTGGGCTCTCAAGTTACTATGGATTCTTAGACCCCCACATAGACCTTCTCTGTGATGATCTTAAGACTGCTCATTGATTTAAATAATTAAATTAATGTTATGTGGATGAAGTACTATGTCTTGTGTATATGTAATCTTTATCAATAACAGAAAAGTCTTTGAGGGAACAGTTATAAACCATATAGATTTTATTAATCAGTATGTATTTTAATGTACATCATAATATTTACAAAGTGCTAATTCAACATGTTATGTATTTATTTTAATTATAACAGCATTACTTGGAGGAATTTCAATATAATATATTGAAACTTGCACATTTCAATATAAGTTACTAAAAACTGCATTTTGCAATGAACTGTTGTGGGATTTCAATGAATTTGACTAGGTAACATTTCAATGAACTTTAGAACTGATTCCTAGTGGAAGGGGAGTGCTTAGACATAGATAAGAGGCTCAGAAAATATTTAACATATTGAGATATAAAGAAAGAAATACTAATCCATTGTCCCAAACTATTTTTACAATCACTTTAAAATAAATAAAAAAAGAATTTAAATGTCATTAAAATAACCAACAAAACATGGGTGGGAAACACTATTACATGTGGGTGAATGTAGTTAATGATGTGTCTATGTATCACTAAGAGTTTGATGCTCAGATCAGTGCAATCAAGAACTTTGAATCTGTCTTGGGAGCTGATAAAGAGGTTAAATTGGATAGACTTATATAGAAAGAATCTCTGTATAGCTTTTTTTTCTAATCTATGGAAATTCAGCTTGAAAGTATAGAACTGGGTGACGCTTAAGTATTCACCTGTCAATCTGCTTCAAAATAAAAAACTTTTGCATCTCCATTAGGCCCCAGTCATCTTAGCTGTGCTTTGATTATTCTAGATACAAGAAAGTGTATTAGAGTTGAAGTTGCTGAATGCCTAGAAAAATAGAACAATAGAACATTGCCATATGAAAAATGAGTTTTACCTCGAGACAAATATAGTAGCTTCGGTGTAAATTGGCATAACATACATAGATATCTCCACCTAATATGCTTGTTGTATATGCCTATTTAAAGAAAAAAAACACCTTGTACTTACATGGAACTGTTGGTTTAGTTTTCTGCAAGTGCATTAATTATGATGTTAAAAGTCCCAATTAGCAATTTAATTATTTATACTGGGAATGTTGGCTATTTATATCTACAGCAATGTTTCTCAAGCTTGACAATTTGAAGATGTCTGGACTTCAAATCCCAGAATTACCCAGCTAGCTTGGTTGGCTGGGGAAGTATAAGAGTTGAAGTCCATACATCTTCAAGTTGCCACAGTTGAAAAACATTGGTCTACAGTAGGGGTGTCAAACTTGTGGCATCACATGACATATTGTGACGTTTCCCCCTTTGCTACAATAGGGCTGGGCATGGCCAATGCGTGATGCATCCAGCCTGTGGGCTGCAAGTTTGACATCCCTGGTCTACAGTATTTATAACTCAACTACCAACAGTTTTTAGATGCAGTTGACATTCAAAATATTGGTTGACTGATTTTAGGACAATGATAGTAAATGGATCATTCTCTGCCACATTTTACTATGTGAAACAATAGAAAACAGCATATTTTGACCAAGGAGAAGGAACAATATACTTAAATTCCCTAGTCACAATAATTTGTACTCTATGTAACAAGTTAAGTCCACGACAGACCTGTATCTGCCAAATTGCTTAAATTATTTTCAGGAAGTACACAATTCTTATAACCATTCTTTATCTTGGGTTTTAAATAAATATTTCTACAGTACCTGCGAAAATCTAGAAGAGATCTTGTGGATGCAGGAACTTGTTGATCATGCCAGGTAAGGTAATGGAACTGGGTTACTGTCCTTGTCTCATTGCTTTGAAGATTTTTCAAGTAAAAACTTCTTACAAGGAAGTCTTCACACCAGATGTGTTCAGAGACCAGATTTACCTATTATAAAATTAAAAAGTGCAAAACTGAACTGTACAATATAACTAAAATATAAACATTTATGTGAACTTAATTGGGGCATGACTGAAAATGTTTCAAGTCAAAATGAAGTACACTGTACTTCACATCAGGGATTTTATGGGAATTAAAGTAAAAAATAGTTTTGATTATTTGCTCTGATTTATTTTTTTATTTTATTTTATTAAATTTATATCCCGCACCCATCTCCCCAAAGGGACTCGGGGCGGCGTACAGGGA